>SEMN01000767.1:0-41985 GCA_005408345.1 Macquaria australasica
ATAGAATTAAAAACAGTGGACACATCCACAGGCTAAACTGTGTTTGACAAAGTAAATAGCATTTAATTGATACATCAAGTCCACACTTTGTGGGTCAACATCTCCTCCCAAGTAAACAACAAAATAGGTTTGTCATTACCTTCCAAAAGACCCACATGTGATCTTACACACCTGTCATTTGGATGACATAATTTAATAGTCACTTGTAATGGTTTTGGTCACTCACAATGATGTGACTGTGTTGTGATCGTGCACCGCTGTGGTTAAACTACAGTTGGGCTTAGGCACAAAAGCTAGATGGCTATGAAGAATTACTTGGTGGTTAAGGTTAGCAGGAAAATTGCAGTCCATTGTAAACCCAGACTAATGTTGACTGTTTGTGTGAATCGGAACAGGAACAGCGGTCAAAGTCACGTGCTTTTTGACACCGTACCTCGGGTGGATGGATGGGTATTGATGTTTTAGTGTTGCTGATAATAATCTGCCTTTGTTCCTGAACATGAAAAAAAATACATTACATCCCCCCTCCTACTGTCAGCTATTTTTTAGGATATCAATTATTTTTCATTATGTCATTGATCAAGAATGTCCACAGTGAAGCTCACTCAATGTCCTGGATTTTTCAGGAAATAGTTAAATGTGGTCTTGGCTGTGGTCCCCTCTGTTTGCACGTTTCTCCCGTGTTGGCATGTTCTTGTTCCAGTTTCCTCCCATAGCCCAAAAGCATGCAGCTCTAGTGAACTGGGAACTCTTAACTACTCATTATTCCATGATAGACCAGGAACTGGTTTCTCTCCCTTTCACCCAGTGCATGCTGGGATAGGCTCCAGCCTCCTTTAAACCAGAATGGGAAAAGCAAAATGGATGAATTGAGAATAGAACAGACATTTTATCAAAAGCACTTATTATTGCAGCCAGAATGTGAATCCACCCATCTGATCTTCACCAGATTTGCCTGTCTGGTGATCTTTGTATCAGACAACAGGCTGGCATGGAGACAGGAAATTATATATTTTTTTTAAGGTGTGATGGATGAGTGAAAACAGGGAGATGAAAATCATCTTAACAGCAGTGCTCCATAGGAGCAATAAAGGCTGAGCGAAGAGGAGAGTTCCATATGGACTGATTTGAATCTACACTGATGTTTCAGTCCCTGCCCAGTGTGAACGTAGAGAAATGCTCATTAAAGCAGCTATTTGTAATGTTTCCCATTAGCATGTTATCTGTCTATATGGTGGAGTATGTAAAAAGCAACATCTGACACATTTAAGTTTTTCGGCAGCACAACAAGCTGAAAACACAACATCTGAATTATTATAATTGTTATGGTAAATGTTTTAGCAAACGCATTCCTATCTGTACGTCCAGCAGACATGGAGCAACAATAATTTGAATTATGTTTATTTCCACCTAGCAAATTTACCGGTAAGTCCAATATTCACTCGCTTTAGATGTATTTCAGTCCTGAGAACATATCTGGCTCTTTAAATGCTAAAAGCTTCACTATGTTCACCAGCTAGTCTCTAACTTTGTCTGTCTGCCATTTGGTGCTGGGCAGGTAGTGTGCAGTAGGATTATCAGAACTTTTTCACTGAAGTGAGCCGCCTGCTGTGGCTGGAAACAAGGCTGAATAGAGCAGAGTTTGCGGGAGATAAAACCAAAACAATGAGCCAAGAGAGGCTAAAAACCTTTGTAGAGCTGAAGGGAACTGTAGATTGGGTATTAATTCTCTGTGAGTTTGCCACTACGAGTTACACCTTTCACAAAACATACATCATTTGAGCCATTTTAAATATAGACAATAATAATAATAAATGGAGCATTAAAGGAGTAGTTCAACATTCTGGGTAATATACTGTATGCTTATTTGCTTTCTTTCCCATAGTGAGATAAATTTTTTTTTATATCAATCTCATGTCTGTGTATTAAGTACAGAGCTGGAGACAGGACATGGTTAGCCTAGCTTAGCATAAACAGGCATTAATATGCAGTAGTGATGGGAAATCTGGATCTTTTTAGTGAGCCAGATCATTGTGCTCAGCTCAGCAATAAGAGCTGGCTCTTTCGGCTCCCAAACGGCTCTTCATTTAGTACCAGTCCTGCTGGTCACTGCCTAATATGCAAGAGTTTTCATCTGCAATACATTGAAATATTAATGGTTAAAAAGTGGGATATGTCAAGAATAACTATCCTAGTTGTATAACAAAAATAACACACTATTGATGAAATAGTATGGTTAATAAATAATTACACAACCCCACACAGACACATGTAGGCTATTTCAATTTAATTTGCATGATATAATGCTAATATAAAGCTAAAAATATTTCTGCTCTGTTCCATTTAAATGTGCACTCCAGGGGCAGGGGGGTCGACCAGCGCAAAATATAAAAGTCTCACCAGTTTCTATGCTCTTAATGTTATTACCAAAGTGAGACGTTTATGGATCACATTTAACAAATACTTATCATCCTATTATTCTGTCTTGTATTCATTTATGGAAAAAAAAAAAAAAAGAAATCGTCTCTCACACGTGAGCCGGTTTCCATCATTCACTTAAAGGAGTTGGCTCATAGAGCCAACTCATTCGCGACTGACACGTCACTAGAAGGCAGGGCTCGGTGCAAAGTGAAAATATTCAACTACCAAAACCTCTAACACTGTGTCTACACAGGCAGCATAGTGAAAGCAGCATCTTAGCGGCAGCAGCAAATTCAGTTCAGGATGCCACAGTACTGTGTGTAGGTTACCCGTGTTTTGGCAGTGCTCAGTGCCCAATACACAATACACAATCATTGTAGTTAAATGGTAAATGGACTTCACGTATATAGCACTTTTTCAACCTTAACGGTTCTCAAAGTGCTATCTGTACCAGACCAGATTGATAAATGTAAATGGCCTTCACTTATATAGCGCTTGTCAACCTTAACAGTTACCAAAGCGCTTTACAGATTGGTCTCATTCACCCATTCACACACCCATTCACACACACATTCACACACTGATGGCGACGGAGCTGCCATGCAAGGTGCTGGCCTCCATTGGGAGCAACTTAGGTTTCAGTGTCTTTCCCAAGGACACTTTGACATTTGGACAGGAGCCGGGGATCAAACCAACTGCCAACCAATTCTGGGATTAATGGACAACCCGCTCTACCTCCTGAGCCATAGCCACCCTGCTACAGCCGTAAAACAGAAGAAAATTGACTAAAAAGATACTGAGGGTCACGGTTACGTATGTAAAGCAAAAGTAAAACATGAGCCGTTCCATAGCCTGTTTAGACAGCTGTATTGACTAATATAAATGTTCCACATGACATGGATGACTGAAAAACATGGCTGAAGCTTGTAGTGTGTAGACACAGTGTAAAGTAAAGCTCACAAACACGTATCTCATTATTTAACCCGTACATAAACATTAAAAACATTAGGGTTTGGTCATTACAGTGACCAAAACCAAAACCTGTCCTCCTCGACTTTTAAAGGCTTTTAATGCTGCACAGACGTATAGTGGTACTGGATGGAAAACTGTTCATCGACTCACACACGTAACTCCTAGAATCCCAAACGATTGTTTTTACATTTTTATTCATCTGCTTCTAGTCTTTATGCTAAGCTAGGCTAACCACATTCTGACTTCAGCTCTGTACTTATGGCACAGGCAAACTCTTCTCATCTAACTCTTGAAAAGGAGGTATATACACAGTAAATGTATTTCCCAAATTGAAATATCCCTTTAAGTAAGTAATAAGTCAGTCATATTAATCACTAATTGAGGGTGATAAAATAGCTAATTTTTCCTTATGTATATGTGTTCTTAAAGCAGTACATTGATTTGACTCCTACTCTTAATGGAACCATAGTATTTTTCTAAACATGATGAACTATGAAAGCTGGACAGTAAGGGAGCACTTGTATTCATCAGTATGAGACCTCAGCCTGAGAAGAGCACAGAGCGCTGGGAATAGCCGGAGGTCATTTGGATCTCATTATGGGGAACAAGAGTCATCTTCGCTCAGCCAGCACAGAAGCCCAGTGACTCATATCATTTCTGTAATTTCTAATCAGCATTATTACTATGAAAGCTTTTCTGGCACAGCTCATTCTTCAAGGCTGAACCCTCCTTTAAACCACCAGTGAAGACACACATCTGTATGGACAGCAACATGCCCGATATTGGAGCAGTGGACAGGTAATTAGTGAAAGGGTCTACCTCTTGTTTTTAACGTGGGCCGTGGCCTCTATGAGAATGACGACCTAAAAGTGAGTTTATATGAATTCTAATTATTCTTTGATCGAATTATGGAGGTTAAGAAAAACAAATGTGGCTTGGAGTGTTTCTTAGGACTGTGGTCTGAATGCCATCAGTTTATTGTAATTTCCTGAACATGAGGAACGCTCATTTTTCATGATTGTGACATGCTTTTTTTTGTCGGGTAAACTTTTCTATTTCTCTACAGCCATCGCGTCTCGATTGAACAGGCAACTGATGGCTGAGCTATTATGACTGTAGAGCTAAGCACTATTGTTGATTTATTTTTAATGAGTTTTCCAATTATGCAAGCAATAATACCCATTAGAAGTTATCCAAGAGAGCCGGCTGTGGAGCAGGCCTGTGCTGTACAACTTCTGCTTTCAGCTGCGGCATAGTGAGACTCTTGGGCCATACTTTACGACACCGAGTCCTAACTCAAAAAACAGAATTCAGGTGTGGATGAAAGCACATTCTGTTCTTCTATTAGCATACAATTTTCTTTGTTTTTATTGAAAGAAAAGTTCTGTTTTGCTTCCAGGAGCGAAAACTGGCTTTTATAACATTTTAAGGAAAAGCTGTGGGTGAGTGTATATGTGTTTTTGTGCGATTCCTGACAGGAACATTAATCATTGACTGTGGGCAGACACAGATCAATGTGGAAAGGTTTGCGTCCAGCCCCTGCTGGGAACATTTCTCAGTACGAGTGCTGGAGTGACAGGCTGTAAATCAGGGTTTGTTTGTCGGATCAGTGGCAGGTTTAGCGGCTGTTGGCGGTGGCTAATGTCATAAACGCTTGAATGCTGGAAAATAAAATCCCCAAAACACACAATTCTTCTCACAGCTGACTTTTACTGTCACTGGTGTGCAGTGAAAAGCTGGAGGCTGGGGGGGGTGGGACAGAGGCTGGAGGGTTACTGTGCAAATCCAAAGTCTGTTTTAATGCTTTACACTTTACTATGGTGGTAAATATTAAGACACCATACTGGTGTTGCTGAATGTTTTAGCCTTTTAAGTACAAATCATGTAACTTTAGTGAGGAGAAAAACGCCTTTACATGTTTGATGTGACACACAGTAAAGTTGTATTGGTTAAAATCAAAGCCATATGAACCAATTCTATTCTATATAAAACATATCTCCAGCTTGTGCCTCATTATTATTATTATTATTAGACTTATTAGCATAAACAGAGCTAAGCATCCATTTTTTTCTGAAAAAATAAATACCTGGTAAACAAGTTGTTTAACAACACTTACTGCTCTTTTGAAAGTATTTCCAGAATCCTCCAAGACTCTTCTGTCCATCTAAATAAAGACATTCCATCCACTCCATGATAAAACTAAAAAAAGATGTTTGACCCTCTATTTCTATATTTTTCTGTTTTCTAATCCAAATAAACACAAAAATGGTAGCCGGAAATGACATATTGCTAAATTTGTACAATGTGAAGCAAAATGCTGGGATAGAAAATGGAGTCTTTAAAGGTCACTGGGTATTTGTCTTTTCAGAAAAACTGATGCTTAGCTGTGTTATTCAAATGTAATGGTAATACATGAGAGGCAAAAGCTGTGGCGAGTAAAACATCCTGATTTATATATTATCTCATTAGAGGCTGATGAGCTACTGTGTGATAACTTTTCCACTTAGAACTGAAGAGTCGGACAACCACCACCAGAACCTAAACACAACATGCATTTGATGATCAGACAACTTTAAGAGTCTCAGTACTCCACACACAAATATAACCACACTTGTGTCACAACATCTAATGCATGCAGATTCAACAATCTGTAAATGAATGCAAAATAACTGCACAGGAAGCATTTCAAAAACAGATTAGATTAATGAATATTTGGAATATATATGTGTAGAATACTTTTAAAATTTATTCATGTTTGGTGGTGGGCCTATTTGTGGATAGGAAGACATATTTGTGATCACCATAATTTCATTTGTTTTTCATGAGACACACTGTATTGAGACTAACATTTGTGACAATATTTTTACAGTCACAATTTTTACAGTTACTGCCTAACTTTCAGGCAACTACTTTCAGTTTATTTCAGCACACTATTTTAATATAACTATATGCCCTAAAGTCATGCATATGCATTGTCTTTTTGATTAAGCTTAACCAAGGTGAAACTGTGTGCATGTGCACCAGCCTGATTTCTCCTCCCAGAAAGCATCAACAGCGATATCTCAATCATCATGATCATCAAGCAAGTAAAATAAAGTTTATTCTGAAACTGTTTTTCAAAAAACAATGTGGAAAATGACATGTGGGTCTGTGATTGATCTGGCCCCTGGCTGTGACACTGGTAGGCTGGGATATGGAGGGATATTTACTTTGACATTTAGCCTTCTTAACTATAAATTCTGCTCTTCCTAATCTCAGAAAAAAAAACTTGAACATGATGTTAGACTGCAGATTGCTACATAAACTATTCTTAAAGACAGAAAACCTATAAAGTCACGTCGCTTTGCCCACACATTCTAGCAACCGTTTTTAATTAACAGAAAGTCCTCATCTGTTTAGCACAAATGTATCCACACAATAATTATTTTTATTTAGCAGTGATATATATATATAGAAGTAAAGCTGCAGACTCCAGTCTTGTGTGAATGGGGATAACAATGGATCAAACTGTGACAACTGTCTGGAATAAACAGGTCAAACATGAGATTGTGTATGAAGTGGTATATGAGTATTAATTTGATCTGTGCAGCAATGTTAAGGCCTTCAGCTTAACTGGAGACTGCAACATAAGATGCCACTCAATTGAAAGAAAAGGAAGCAATCTAACAGAGATGAAGAGTTGGAGCTCCCGGTCCAGGTTAAAATAAGGATGGGGAAGACACTGGACCAGATAATGGTCATTACACTCAGCTCTTCTATTGGAAACATGGAACCCAAATCAAGAGAAAATCAAATAAAGAAACTATAGTACAAGCCATGCTAGAGACATGGCTCTAGGATGGCAGGCAATGTTGGTCTGATCATAAATCCACCACTTTTGTCTAGGCTGAATTATCTCAATGACTGCTGGATGGATTACCATGAAATTTTGTACAGACCTTCAAGGTCCCCAGAGGATGAATCCTACTGACTTTGATGATCCTCTAACCTTTCATCTAGCTTCACTAGCAGGTTGAAATTTGTGGTTTTGAGTGTAACGTCTTGACATTTGGTACAGACATTAATGTTCCCCTCAGGATGAATTGTAAGAACTTTGGTGATCCTCTGACTTCATCTAGCACCGAGATCAGGCCCAAATTTTAATTTGTCCAGTACTTTGGTTCATGACCAAGTACTTGAAAAACTAACGACATTCCAATCAGCCTGAGTTGTAGTTTGCATTCAGTGCTAAACAGCAAATGTTAGCATGCTAAAATGCTAAACTAAGATATATAAGCATTTAGCTCAAAGCGCCGCTGTGGTTAAGCCTCACAGAGCAGCTGTAAAATACTGCTTCTTAAACCAACTAAAATGCCCTAACACACTATGTTAAATCCTTTCAAAAATCCCTGGATCCACAAACAAACAAATAACTTGCTAACGTGTTCTTTGTCTGTTGCCAGTTTACACCAAATGTCTAGAATGTGTTTTTGAGACATCCTGCTATCTAACACACAGACAAACCAGAAACAACCATGTTGCAGAGGAAACAATACATTATAACATAATTCTGGATTGACGCGAGTTCTGTCTCTTGGGGTTTCTGCGAATGCTTCTCTTTTATACAGTGGGCATCCAATCAGGAACCCACAGCTGCAGCCCATCAGCCAATCACAGAACCAAACAAAAGTGGAAGAAAACAGGAGTATTAAGGTGAAATCACACCAGCACTAGTCTCTGAATACTCGCTTTGTCTTAGTCGGCCAATAGCAACACTGCTGCACTGTTTGTTTTTGACAATGTACTAAAATGGTGAAGAAACAAGCTTAAGTAACTTTTTCATTTCAGGAGGAATCTTTTCAAAGTTTATTAGCTCTCTTGCACCATTCACGTTTATATAACCCTTCTCTTCCAGACAGAGACTGAAAGAGGCCGCAAACAGTTTTGGTCAATGTTATAAATTAAAAGCTAACTGAATTGTTATGATAAGTGTGGAAAAGTTCACACAGTTTAATCAAGAAATGTAATTGACAGTTAGCAAGCTAGCCGGGCTTGGAGACCTATTGTGACAATAGATGTATTGAGGAGAACTGGATACTGTGTTCAAAGATGGTGCCCCATTCCTTCCAATGAAGGTTGATCACTGGGTGCCAAAAAGCCTCTGCTCACACACTCTCTGGTGTGACCAGGGCTTTACTAAAAAGGGGAACTTTTTTCAAATTTATTTTTGAGAAGGTGCACATCAGCTACAGTATATGGAGTACATACAGAGCCAACCCCTGCACCCCCAGTGCACTACTATAAATCTCTGTGGCAAAGGACACACAGAAGCAGATATAATGGCAGATGTTCATAATGATGTCATCTGGTTTTCTGTGAGTTCTCCATGTCAGTCCCACAGTGCAGTTTGACCAGATAATTTCCACATCACTAACATTTGTGAACACGCAAATAGTTAACTGTTCATTGTTGTACATATACTGCTTCCACGAGCTCAGTAGGCATTATTCTATATGTTTGTTTGCATGTTACAGATACATACAAAATGTAGATGCTGCTGTTCTGTAATAACAGCTCATGGAAGATATGATTGCCTTACTGACATCTTTACAACAGCTTGACCCGGGGCTACACTCTATGCCTTCCTTCTCCCTCTACAACAAATATTTGTTGATTGCCCTCTTTTCATTATTTGCATTGTTTGAATCTAGAGGATGGTAGATAATTGTCAGCTGGATCTGATCGGCAAAGACAGAAGTTGCTATTTTCAGCTGTATCTTATTGATTTTGTTTGATGAACACACATGTAGGTCCTGTAAAGGATTCTGCCTGGGGAGAAATGCACACACAGAGAGATATAGGGAGAGACAGAGCGAGAGATGAGAGCGTATATGTCCGTTCATGCACAATCAGACTAACAGCACGACAGAAACACACTGAGCTTTTATTTCCATGTAATTGGATGTAGGCCTCTCCTGCAGATTAGATTTACAGTAATTAGTCTTCTCATGTGGAGTGAACACAGCCAGTGTCTCTACATTGCATTATTAAGCCTCCCACTTATTAACACTAGTAAACAATAAGGAGAATGACAACAAACACATAAACAAACTCCTCACACAGCAAAACTACTCAGCATTATTAGGAAGAATGTGTAGTTTCTTCCCACACCTCATATATGTGGTGTGTTTGGGGATTAAAATGGCTGGTGAAGAAATAAAAGGGAGACAATGGCAGCAGGTCTGCTCCTGGTTTGAGCTGTTCTCTGTCATTGGAAGCGTTGTTGCAGAGATAAGCTCATGGCTATTATACCACAGCCTGCATCCAGCCTGTCTGACCACCTTATCTCTTCCTGCTATAATAACCCAGCCACACCGTCAGCCTGGACATGGATAAGGGTGTCAATGTGTGTGTGTGTGTGTGTGTGTGTGTTAGGGTTCAACCAGTATAGGAATTAAATTGCGAACAGCTCACACGCTTTTTCCCCCAGTGTGTTCAAATGGGATTACATTCATGCCAAAAGTAGCAATTAACTCCAATAGATGTTTCTTTTCTTTTTGGGGTGGGACAACCCCTGAAATTGCATTTAGACTGTTATGGTAGAACAATAAAGAAATATTTAACATCTGTGACATCTTACAGGTTTTGAAGAAATGTTTTGAAGCCTGGATTTAGGTTTACTGCTCTCTGTCAGTTACTGGAGCAGGAAAATTCTAATTTGTTTCAGAATGAGCTGGGATAGGGCACCCTAGTGCCATCGGGGTTAAGGCACTGACCATGAGCAGCAACATCCCCAGTTCATGTCTTGCTAGGGACCTTTGTTGCATGTCGTTTCCCATCTCTTATTCCCTTCAATTAGGGGGGAGTGTGTTTATTATATTTATATATATATATATATACACACATACACACACACACACATACACACACACACACACACACAGAAAAGTGACCTGGGATGAGGTGGGAGAAACAAGTGGCAACCAGATAAGCCCGACAAGAATGGCAGTATTGGACTATTATGCAAAATGTTCAGTAACAATATTTTTAAAATGATATCTTTCCACAATATCTGTGCATGAAAAAATGTGGTTATGGTAAATAAACTATGCTTGAGGTTAGGCAATTGAAACACTTGGTTAAGGTTAGGGGAAAATAGATGTTTGATTAAAAACAAGATGAAGGTCGTGTTCAGACCGACTTTAGCCCTGCATGAAAAGCTGCCCCATCATTCGTTTGAACTGAGCCAGTCCATCAAACGCAGCGGGGCTGCCAGTGCAGGGGGGACCTGATGATGGCACTAGATGAAAAGTCAGAGGATCACCACGTTATTACAATTCATTCTGAGGGGAACATCAACCACATTTCATGGCAATCCATCCAATTATGTAGAGATATTTCATTGAAAACCACAAATGTCAACCTCATGGTGGTGCTATAAATTCGACCCTTTTAGCCCCACTACTGGTAAGGCCCTGATAATAGTAAAATCATCAGTACATTATTCATTTCACATTTTAGTTGGCTGTTAAACACTACAGCCTCTAGGGAGCCCTAGTTGGGCTTAAACGTTTAGTTTTGCAATTTATAGTAATAAGCCAACATATGCCAGCATGTGTTTGTGTGTTTATGTTGTGTTTGTGCAAAGTTTTCCTCTGCTCGAGTTTACATCAGAAGTCCCGTCTAATCAGTTTGCAGCTGGAGTCGCTCATAACTGCCAAACATGGGACTCATAAAATGGAAGCTGCAAAAACAGATGTCCTCATGAATTAGTGAGGCACCCATGAAAAATTAACAGATGACCTAGGACATAAAGCCAGGGGGCTTATGCTCATTTAATTCTTCCTTCAACATGCAATATGCCGCCTCCAGTCATTGTTTTCACTGTCTGTCCCCGTCCAGCTGCAGCAGGCCTGTTTTTAAATGTGGCAAATTAATAGTGACGGAAATGGGTCTGTCGAATAAATAACAACATGGGCTCTGGGATAACTGGCTCCATCACAATCACTGCTAAATGGCTGAAAAGTGGTTTTGGATGTTTTGAAAAATTATCTGTTTAAAATTCTAGGCCACTGTGAGCTCTCGAAATGTCTCAAGATGTTATTCAGAGCAGGGGTTCTCAACTATTTTTGAGCACTTGATTCCTTGTGATGAGCTGACATGCCTCATCAACCACCTCTCTGAGGAAAACTACTGGCATCCCTAATGTTTTTGACTCCACCTGTACATGAGATGTACATCTACAAAGCCACATTCAAGTGATTCAGCCTGTAGATTAAGTCTGGAATATAAACTAAGCAGTTGTAGATGTTAAGTTTTGCTTTAAGATAACAGAAGTAGGTCTGTTTCCCTGAAAACTCTGTAAAACAATAAGCTATTTTAGAGGGCTTCTTGCTGGGGATGAAATTATTGCGTCTGATGTAAAGGCCAAAGACAGATAATGTGACACAATTGGGTAACAGAAGCACTTACATGGGGCAAATGGGACAAATAAAAATTCCCAAATATGAATTGCCATTCATATTCCCAGCTACTTAAAGCAACACATTATGATTAAGATGGCTATCATGTTAATTTAATCATTCTTCCAGAAAAGTAGTAAATATACATCAGAAAAAGCTGTTTTACTCTCTGCATGTTTAACCCATAATCCTACTGAACATCACATTTATTACGGCACTATCCACAGATAATGTTCCATTTGCAACCTCACAACATAGAAGAAATGTATCCAAATAAGAAATATGTATAGTCTATATTTTAAGCCACACACTGTCAATAGTTTGATTAAGATCACTGAAAATCAATGTGTTAGCTTTTGTTTATGCTGAAGTTCAGTGTCTAGTACTCGTTATTAGGAGGAGTACATTATGATTATACTTTCTCACTGTAACTCAAAATACATGCCTTTTTACTCCCTTTTTAAAAAAAGAAAATTTAAAAGAAAATTGTTTAGCCACCATCTCATTGTCTTAAATTTACTGTAATGGCTTATATAGGAACACAATCATTCTTACCTTTGTCTATCCATACTTAACTTGTACATTTTAAGATGGTAAAAGGCATCAATTACTTAATGACAGACAGAGATCAATTCATCAAACTTGCTGTTGGTGGTGATGCATTGTTTTTTGAAATGTTTCTATTTCAAAATTCTACCAGTAATGTTACCACTCTAGTCACAAACTGTCTGAGTCGCAGACAGAAGTGGATCCAACGTTAGAATATCTGACACTAGAGAGTTACCACGGTGTTAGCTGGATTAAAAAAAGTGGGCGGGACAAAAACGGGATTTCTAAAAGTGGGGGGGGGGACATGTCCTGTCCCTAGTGGATGTTTTGCCAAAGCCCAAACTACATGTTTAAATGTCCCTGGAGCATTAACAGAACAAAAAGTACAGCTTTACAAAGTAACTAGACACATTTTATAACGTCTATAAGGCACAGCATAGGCCCTATGAATGACCTTGAAATGAATCAATTGGTGTGCTAAATTTTTAGAAGTATGTGATAGGTTAGACCATATTGTATTCCAAGCTGGTCGACACACAAAGTTCTGGGGGTAATGTAATGAAGGTCCTCTTCATTACTAGTATTGATAGCACAATGTGTGTAGTTCTGGGTAAAAGAAATACATACACAACACACACCTGAAGGACTGAAGGCTTTTATTGAAATTGTTGCATGATGTGTGTTGCAGATAGTGTAGTTGCCTTGCAGCTGGACATGATTGAAGGCCGGTCCTGGGAAGACAAGAATACATTTAGTGTGGCTAGTTGGGTACCTTAGCATAATCTGCTTATGGGGTAGTACCTTGGTCAAATCTAGGGATTAAATATACTGTTCATTGTTCAAGTGTGCAGTGGTATAATGTGCATTGTTTTCAGGTCACCTCTGTTGTGTCTCCTCTTCAGGGTGTTCGAGTAAAAGAGTCCCCGGGGTATCTGAGCGCCAATTTGAAGGTTCCGGGAGATACCACGTGGTAATTAGTGTAGGGGTGTGGAAGAACTTTAATCTGCTGTTTCAGTTTCTGTGGTGGTATTGTAATGAGTAATATGCAGGAAGATGATATACACTATCTGACAGTAGTGTGGGGTACATGTGTTTTAATGTATTGATTGTGCTTTTGTATTTTTGATGTCTGGGGAGGGATGAGGGTCCCTATACTGTAGTAGTGGTCGAGGTCGTAGCCAGCGGCAGGCTATATAAGGCTGCCACCATATGTGTCCCGTGGTCCACAGTGTTTTTTTTATGTGAAGATGTTCTTGTGATGTATTTATTGTGGGTGAAATAAACACCTGGTTGGTATGCACCTAACCTCGGCCTCAAATCTCCTACTGTTTAAGTCCAGCCACTACACGGACATCCTAACAGGTAAACCATCAACACTAGGAGATCGACCAGCATTCAGAGACTGGGCAGCAGACTTCAATTCTTGAAGAGTTAGGGGAGCATCAAGTGAATTCCTGTCTTCATCTGCCAAATGTGGTAATTTTTATTGTCAAAGAATGATTTACAACAAACCTCATCAGTTAGAATCACTGATTGATATAATGTTTGATAATGTTTTCAGTGAGGATGAAAAACCAACTAAGAAAACACTTACAAACCTCCCTCATGACCTGTGGGGTACGGCAAGAATTGTCATTGAAGTTAACGAATGCTTCTGCTTTCAATTTAAGTTGTGTTAAAAATGATTGGATAACAGTGATGAATTGAAGCGCCATCTAGTCATGTCCAGCAGCCATCTTTCGACGGAACTAGCCTCACCATTTTCAGGGGGAACCGTGGAGTCCCCAGAAGGAGGTGTGGTCCCCATGGCTCCCAACGCCATTGGCTCTCTCAGCTGCTCAATGCTGTAGAGATTCAGGTGCCCAGTGCCACAGATTTCACAAATCTTCCATGAAACTGCTGTAATACCAAAACTCACCACTAGGGGGTACGTGGGCCCCTAGCTGGAAAAAAAGTAACTAAAAATCTAAATATGTAAGGGTTTCCAAGGTTTTAAAAGATCTAAATTTTGATAACAGGTCATGTTTTCTCTTTGAACAATGTAGGAAGTCCAATAACTTTTATTTCACATTATGGTCAGTAGCACAGTTTCCCTAGGCACCACAACCGCTTGCCTGTTTCAGAATGTACATTAACTTTGGTCAGTCAAAATCACTGATTGACCAAAGTTAAATCAGAATCACAAAAAGAGTCATTTGAAACCTCTTGTTGCTGTACACACAGTGTATGCAGCTATTAGATGATACATGAGAATGTCATATGGGTTGTTTCTTACATGTATTAAATCTCTATTTTAAACTGTATTATTTTGATGTATCTGCACACTTTTCAGGACAAATTTAGAGACTTTAATGCACCCAAAAAATAAAATTAGAATACACACGTATTTGAATCCACAGAACATAGAACATAAAACCAAACTAGAAAACCATTTATGGAATGGACATGGCTTTGTGTCATGTTGAAACAGGAAAGGGACAAACAAAAACTGCTGACACAAAGTTATCCATCTAATCAACTGGTCTGTGGAAGTTACACTTCACCCTAATTAACTGATTTGTTAAATTGCAAATTGTGAGGGAATGTGCTTGTTTTTGTGATTGTGAGGACCAACAACCAAGATGACTCAGAGTTATCTCATGTCTTTCCCACTTAAAAGGTGTGGTCAGAGCCCTGAATTTTAATAACTTTTCCCATTGAAACTAGTAAGGTATGTCAGATCGGTCTGTAACCACATATGTATTTCTGGTGTAACGACACACACTTATAAACAACAGTTTGTCAGGATTTGCTGTTCAACTGTATGTCTGGCTGTGTAGAGTTTCAGTGTGATAGCTGCCTGTCGGTGTAATTGCAGTTTGATGGAGGACACAAACTGATACTTTGGATGGAAAACAGCATTTTGTTCAGATTTTCAGCGAATAAACACAAACAGATGTTAGTAAGTGATTCACTGCTGTGCATGTTGTTGAATCGCTTTTGAAGTTCCCCTTCAGCTGATAAATAATTGTACTTATTAAATTCTGCATTTACACAGTTACTTATGAATCAAATATATCACTACAGCTATCTAATCCTATGTGTTGATTCAGGAGACATCTGGCATGTGTTTTACTTGTTTGCAAACAGCAGGAATGTTATATAGGCTCTCTGTTGTAGGTTAATAACAGGCAACAGAAAGTAAGACCCAAACCAAGGCAGTTAAATTTGGTAGAAATTTGGTTTAAAAGATGGGTTCATTTTCAGGTCTCTCCTTACAATATTCACTCATGCCCATATGTACATTGAAACAGTTTCTGGTTGCTGTAATCATTCATCCTGTCCATACTGATCATGACGAGTTCCCTTCACAACGTGATTTCAAAGTAAGGGATGGGGGACAAAATACACTGTCCTTGTTCTGTGGAAAATTTACTTTTAAAGTTCAGTTGTTGTTATGTAATATAATACACTATCATGAGATACAGGAAAACAGAACTAGGGCTTCAACTAATGATTATTGATCAAACATTTTTTCAATTCAATAAGAGCTACATTTGTATTGTTTTTTCTGCCATATTACACCCCATCTTCCACCCAAGATATTTTTTTAATCATTTGTCAGCAGCTATGTTGGCCACACCCCTGTAAACAATCAATTTGATGCCTATAGCTCTCAAATAATAAGTGTAATGGAGTAAAAAGTACAATATTTCTCTGTGAAATATAGTAGAAAGTTGCATGGAATAGTAACTCAAGTAAAGTGCAAGTAGCTCAAATTTGTACTTAAGTACAATGAGTAAATGTACTTAATTACATTTCATTGTTTCAGCACAGAACATAAAGATCAAAGAAAAAGTATATACCCAATGTACATAATATACTCTTTTAATCTCACAGATGTCAAATGTAAAGTCTGCCTTCCTAAAATGTTTTACAACATGGTTCCTCCAGATCCTTTTTTTAATTTGCTGTCAGAGTTGGGAGCACATTATACCCCTCTAAAAAGCTCATTGGCTCACTTGTAGCAGCCTGTGTGAAGGTTCAGGTTGGTGGACTGTGCAGCTGCTGCTGGTCATCAGCATCCTGCTCTTCCTCCTCCACTGCAGTAACTCCATGACTAGCTGAAGAGATCAGCGATAAGTGTCAGGAAATGTCATCAGAGTGCCAGTCCATTAATGGCCATTGTCAGGACTTTGTAGGACGAGGCACAAGTGGAGGCTAATGCCTGTTGATGGTCTAATTACCTACATGAGGTTAATGTGTCTGGATGGATACTAATGATGGTACAGGCCACTTTTTCCTCACGCTACATCACTGCACCACTGAAGGCACTGAAAATGAGCCTCGGAAATGAGGAAAATCAAGTGAAGTCATCGCAGTTGAAACAGTTATTATACCATGAGTCAGGAGTTCATGAGTGGTAAGAGAATATGTGGGTGTCTTTGACACAGCCGTCATGACAGGCGTTACTGTTCCCAACAAAGTGCTGTGAAATCCCCAAAGGTCACACCGCCCTTATTTCCCAACAGAGTCAAACATGAATACATGGAGAGATGATGATGTGTGTGTGTCAAAAAAAAGTTGAGATGACATGTTTAGTCATCCACAGCTACTTTCATTTCATTGTTTTTTGAGATCTGCATGGAAGCATCTTTCTAAAATCCTTTCAAAGCAGTGCCCAAAGCTGTCTTAATGTGGTGCACTACATTATTGTGTATCATGGTATACACTTGCAGCATCAGCAATGTTTTGATGAGTCCCTGTTTTGTTTGTTACTGTGTCCCAAATCCATATTTCATTCTAATTGTATACAGCAGTGGTCTTCACAATCTATCTCTGTTGCCTTTATTCATGTCGATCAAGAAGAAGTTGAGTTGAAAAGTAATTTGTGAATTTTCAAAAATCAGAATTGAGTGCTCTCTTTCAGCAGCATTGGGGCTCAAGATATGGACACTTTAGAGATTTTTTTCCCGGCCCTGCTGCTCTTAATTTACTTTGAAGAACACCAACTCATTTATCAAATCACCACATATAATTAGTCAACAGCTGCTTGCTCTCCAGACCCAGAGTGATCAAATCTCACCAGACTGAGATCATTTCGGTCAGTCGATTAATCAATTTATTGATGGTTGTAACACCTCTACCAATAAAGAAGCTGTCACATGATTTAGTATTTAATATTTTTTGTTCAATTAAAGGGACTGACACTAAAGACACCCACTTCTAATCATACACACCTGGGGCTCTTAACTGACAGGATAATAACAGTAAAACATAAATGTATAATGTGAGGAGTTTGGTCCAAATGTCTCAGTATGAACTCAAGCTAACGGCTTCCCATAGAAACCTTTCAATAATTATGTAACACAACAATAAAATGTTGAAGATTTTATTTTATTTTTTGGGGGAAATGTGCTTATTTGCTTTTGCTGAGTGCAATGAGAAGATAGATATCCGTCTCATGTGTGTGCACTTAGTGTGGAGCTGGAGCGAGGAGGTGATTAGCATAGCTTAGCATAAAGACTAGAAGTTGGAGAACTGCCTGGTTCTCCATGATGGAGGTACCTGCTGGAACTATTTTATGACATCCACCCAGGGGTAATGACTTCCTAAAATAGGAACTTATCTTGTATTTTTGGTTGTGTACTGATAAAAAAAGAGATGCAAGGGGTTCATTTTTGAACTTCAGAGGCTTCCAGAATTATAAGTTAAGTTAATCACCTGCTGGCTCTGGAGTCATACTTAGTGCACATACATGTCACCCTGGATGTCAAACTATTTGTTTAAAGCAAGACTATGTAACTTTTTAAGGACGAAATAACACAATCCTCCTAAAAGAAAAGTTAAGTTCATGAGCAATTCAATACAATACACCCTTTGTGATGAATGGGGTTTTGCTGCTGAAGCCTTACATAGTCTGGTATGACCAGTAGATTATGGTGGCTAATGTTGGCAAACTTTAGGTACATACTGGTGTGTAACTGAAAGTTCTGAGTCAGTTTGCTGACTTTATGACTTTTCTCTTCTTATGCTACTGTACTGTAGTGGAATAGTAGCATATCACAGATACACATTTCAATGCTTTTAACACAAAAGTAAAACAAACAACTGACTCAAGACAATCTTGGAAAATGAAGGAAAATTCAGTGTCCTTATCCTGTAACTGCTGCTTGTAGCCACATCTATTCAGTGAAAGTAACATACAGGTAGTCCTGCTTTGACAAATACACCTCTCTAACATCAGGCTGCATGCATCATGATGAATCACGTTACGTGTAGTTAAATGTGAGAAAACAAGAGGACAGGTGTTGTTTTATTATATGCTTATATGCTTTTATTAGAAATAAGACACATTCATTTTGTGCTCTGAAAACTGTACATTAACAAAGAGGCGACCCCAGTAAATTAAAAAGGGGAGTGAGGGGAGGTGGAAGGGGTGTGTGTGTGGCAGGGTGGGGTGCAGATCAGGGGGTCAGAGGTCGGAGGTCAGGGTTTTGACAAATACAGATCTGAGGGAGTGACTGGCGGTGATATCAAAACACACACTGTTACACTGCGATACAGAACACTCGTATAGTCCAGTACCCTGAAAGGACAGGGGGAGGGAATGGGAGGATCAGTATCAGAATAATCATGTTCATATTAATAATAATGATAACAACTATCCCCAAGCACAGTAAGAAAGATATTTATAGGCTAAAATCCATTCTGTAGAACTCTGTTGAAATAATTACAATGCTGTACATCAGGACTCCAAATGAGCCTTGTGCTTTCTGTGTGTGCAACCACCATCCCTCTGATGAACTCTGCCTCTATGCATCACCTTTAATGATCATACCATATATATTTATAGATTTAGTCATTTACTCATCTTCCATTACTCAACACACACATACATATACACCTAAGTACCGTTTTCTTAGCATCTTTGAAACACCATATTTTGCATTTGCTGTACCAAGCCTGCTTGTACATCGAGGAACTGACCCAAACAGCGTGTGTTTGTTGAACGTGGCTCCTTCTGGACGCACTGATGCTGACGTCCATGTTGTCCCTCTGTGGGCGCCGTTGAGGTTGAGGGCTGATTAGAGCACAAAGCCCGCCGGCCAGCTCTCTGGCGTCTCTGAGGTGTCCGTCGATGAGAAAGCAACATGCCATTTTGGCTCAGGGTGATGTCTTCGATTTCTTTAACCCCCCCACCCCCTCTCTTGTCACTGCAGGGAAGACCTTGCCCCACCAGGATCATCAGGGATAAAGTGGTGGAGTCAAAAGGAATGGGGAGAGTTCTAGGGGGGAGGGAACGGTATTGGCAGGGCACATGGGCGTATGTTTGGCAGTCTGCCTCCTCAAACCTTTGTTTGTTTCCCATTTTGAGATTGATGTTGAAGAAAAAACAAGTCCAGAGGCATCTTGAGCCGTGTACAACATCAGCGTTCATCAGGAGAAAGAGAGAGCAGAACAGTGATGCAAGGATACTCTCAACAGTAAAAAAAAACAGAGACATAATCATGATTATTACATTGTATTCATTTAATACAGGGGTAAACATCGCATGATTACCTTTGCTATGCGGTTTAATACATGACTATATGACGCACATATAGTAGCTGAATCTGCTACTTTGGCAATCTGTCTCCAATGTGAGCCAGCATGGAATCCGAGACCATATACAAGAAGATGACCAGTATTTTGCAGACAAAAACACTGTCCAAACATCAAATGAAACAACATGGAAAGAGACACCATGTTCCTGTTCTCTCTTTAATTGGTTTAGTTGATTTTCTGATATTATGACGCTTCTCTTTCCTCCTCGCCCTCCTTCCCCCTCACGATCTCGCAGTCACGTTCATCCAGCCTTTGAGTAGAAGTACAGAGCAGGGCAGTGTGTGTGGTGTGTCTGCTTGTTTGTCTGAGAGCACTGGCAAAAAGGGAGGTTGTAGGTGTGAGGCTGGAATCTGGGTCACACCTCTGTCTGCAGGTCCATGATCTCCTGGCCCACCAGCGGAATGGTGGCGCTGTTTTTTTCCCACTCCACCGTCTGCAGCTCCAGAGGGGAGGCCACCACTGTCTCCAGGTCCTTCCTCACCCAGGATGGGGGGGAGTGGGACTTCCTGATGCACTCCCACGCCCTCTTACTCGGGGTCTGCTGCTTGTCCTGATGGGAAGAGGACAGAGGGAAAAAGCTTGTTTTCGGAGATAGTCATAAAATCTGTGATGTATTTCAGAGGTTATATTGTGAGTTCTTTAGGTGGACCTACTTTACCTCATGCTGCCTTTTATCTCTCTGCTGTAGCGCTTTCCTACATTTCTTTGAGGAATAGTTTGACATTTTAAGAAATAAGCTTATTTGGTTTCTTGTGCAGAGTTAATGAGAAGATCATCTCCACTCTCATGTCTGTGCATTAGTATGGAGCTGGATCTATGGCAATTAGCTTATCTTAGCATAAAGACTGGAAACAGCTAGCCTGGCTCTGTCCAAAACAAAACAAGTCTACCTACCAACACCTCTAAAGCCCACTAATTAACATGTATTTAATTTGTTTAATCTGTACACAAACAGAAATCTTGGCAAGAAAGCGAATACACTGAAATGTCAAACTATTCCATTAAAACTTCTTTTGACAAACCCCTATAAAATGGACGTAAACTTTCTAATTCAATCTAAAGTGGGCATATATACAAAAAGCTATCTAGATATACTAGTAAGGATTGGGATGCAAATATGATTGTGGCTGAAGCACGTCCTCAAAACACATCTTGTACCCACAGAGGAGAAGTTGATCTCTCTGCCTCTTCCACTTGTATGACCATCTTTTTTTTTTTCTCTGGAAAGAAGCTAATGCTCCGTGATTCTGCTGGGCCATCACAAATATCTGATTGGGTTCTGGAACTATCAGTGTCAAATAGCTGCATCCTTGATCTGTGAAGATGGACATAGCCCTATACCAGAGAAGACATGACTCCAAAGCTGTGAAACAAATGGAGATCAGGGGCTTTTGCAGCAGAAAGAAATGGAAATCATTTGCCGCCATAGAAATGACTGCAGCTACAAAGCCAACATGGATTCCTTTTTGTACCTGCTGTTGGTGACTTTGTTGAGAGACTAGTTCCCAGCCTAGTTTGTCATTGTTTAGTGAGGAAAAAAAGAAGCTGCAGGAGTCATTTTTGAGCAAGCTAATAGCCTTGCCAGGGAAGGTAAAAAAAAAACAAACCCCTATGTAGATAGTATTGAATCTCAACACTACATTATTAGCTGTATAGTCAAAAGCAGTGGGATATAGTCGTGTATTAGTTGAGTGGCAGTTGGAGCATGGATGGGCGTGAACCTCTTAAATACCCCAAAATATAGATTCTTTAATTCTCTGATTCACTTGACTGAAGTTATTGGGTATTGTAGTATTTACAGCTATTCACCATACCAAACGTAAGTTGAAATACTTTAAACTAATGACCATAACATAACCCCGTAGTATGGTTAAATCATCCTGGAGACTTGCATTTCCATGTTGAGGAGCACTGAGGATATAATTTAAAGAAAACTTTCAAATGGGAATTTTCAGTGGCTTTCCCACTTCTCAATTCTATTGTTGTACTACTGAACTGCTACCTGACCATTGGCCCAAAGCTATATTTTTGCTTTATTTCATCCATTACTGACTATTAGCTTGCCAAGCTAATGCAACACGTTGGCTCTGTCTATGTTGCTCTTCCCACTGGGTATTGCATATCTACTTGAAATACATTACATGCTTAGACGCAGAATTGGTGCAGTCAGAGGGAAAGGGAGAAATAACCTTTGAAAATAACCAAACCTAAACAATATGGCAGCAGAACTTTATCATGTACTTAGCTAGAGCCTAGGCTGCCAGTCATATTATAAAGCCCTTTCTGTTGAGCTGTCTTTTGTGAGGCATTGCCTTGTAAGAAGTTCTAACGAGTTGTATAATTTGAGAGAAACAAATATATTTGTCATATTTTGAGTGACAATGTGTACTAAGTTTGAAGTTGTAGTTTGTATGCCCACCCACAATTATGCCCCTTGATGCCCCCACAGCTAATTTCTTCTGGCACTGACATTGTAAACAGATAAAAATGTGATCTTTAAGATGGCTGCTTGTATAATTAAACAGGCAACTCCACTCAAGTGTGGTGATTTGTGCTAATGATAAGAGAAAGGGAGAACAACATTCGATATAGGGGAGGGGGAGCGGCAGAACAGAATAAAGTTAAACTCTTTACACTCATGTTGGTCTTGTCACTGCTGGCAGAGGACACACTCCATCTTTTGGCAGCTTTGGCGTCAACAGGTGGAGATTCTCTATCCTTGTCTGCACTGTGAATCTTCCTGTTCAGGTCCTGAAACATGTCCTGGTGGCGTTTCCGGGTGTGCATAATCTTCTACACAGGAACATTGCACGTTACGTATAAGGTAAACAGCACAGGCCATCAATCCTACTTTACCCCCTTCACATTGAATGTCTCGAATGTCAGCACTACAGACACACCCAAACTTTGAATAAATCTGATAAATGTATGCAAACATCTAGAGGTCTGAATAGCTAACAAAGAGACATATCAGCTTTTTGGTCTAAGTCTAAAAAGCTCTGTAGGAATCAAAGAGACTAAAATTACCTCAAAGTCAAGCTCTGCATAGCGTGATTTTCGTCTCTGGGGGGAGATGAGACAGAGAGATTAAAGATGTGTCTTGATATTGTGTGCCTTGTGAGCAGACCAATGCTCAAGTGTTTCTTAATTGTTTCATTGTGTATCTCCACATCAGCCAGTCAAGAAAGGGTGTTTCTGGGACCCAGAGGAGAGCAGTGAGTCATGAGGGAGGAAACAAGGTTTGCTGCTGGTCATTCTGACCCTGTTGGCACAAGTTTGCAGTTAACAGATTGTGACCGAATGACCTTTAAGAACTCCATCACGGAGTGGTGAAGGAAAACCTGACCTTCAGGCTGCTGCTGTGGCAGCTGCCGCCTCACACGGCATTATGGAAGTGTGTTTTGCCCTGAAGTGAAAAGACAGCAGCAGGCAGATGTCCAGGCTGCTGTGTGCTGATCACTGTGTCGTCTCATCCTGCCACTGCTGTCTGCACTAGGAGCTGAGTGAAAACTAACCTTTTTAAAGATGCTGTCCTAACATGGGGCCAGAAAATACTAGGATACTTCTTGTGATGTAGTGTTTGTTCTGAATTAAATAAGGAGGCTTGTTGCCTTTTTTTTAGCATCAGATGGGGGATGACCGAAGCAGGCAAAAAACGTAGCACAGTGCTGCCCTATGGAGAACTAATTAATTATCCTTTCATTCATTTTTATGAATTAATATTCAGTTTATTAATGTGTGGACTCCTAGTTGATGATCTCTGTTAATGATTTCTTCATCTAACGAGACTGTGCTAATGCTGTGTTGGTCAAACAGAGCCTGTGGCACATTAAATGCCATATGGATGAATCAAGAAAAAAAGATTATACAATATCACTTGTAACTATATTAATATATGAATGGCTGCAGTCCATGCAAAATAATACATGATCAACAAAACAGTACACTGTCATGATATGTGGCATCATTCACATTGATATATGGATAAGAAAAGAAACACAGCAGCTAATACTCATTTAGAGTAGAGACCCTGTCCCCTCATGTCTTCAGAGTTATAATAAAGAGGAGATATGATGAGAAGAAAGTGATGTACACCACAATGATACTACTGTAAATTCTCAACCAAAAGCCAGTATTCAAATAATAGCCATGTCATGAACAAATAAAGGTCGGTCGCTAATTAAGGTAATGCACATTGATAGTAATATGTCTACTTCTACAGCACTAATTTAATCAGTTTCTCTTTAACAGAAATGCTGTCTTTATTCACTAATTTATTACAATCACTTCTACTTTGACATTTTTTCGATACTGCAAAAGGAACTCCCCACTTCCTGCAGATGTTTCACATTAAAAGCCTCTAGAGGGCCACGGAGGCAGTGGTACTGCCAAATGGTTGGATTTAAAAAAAAAAAAAAAAATTGGGTAATTTACAAAGCTAGTTATTTTAATATCTAAATGTGCTTAAGGATTCACATAAATAAAAAAAAAATAGTCAAATTAAAATGCATAATTTCAATGACCAGTTACGTTTGAATATCACCACGCTAATCACAACACATCATCAGGTAGACACAAATCTGTTTTGCCACTGTTAGCTAGCTAACGTTCCCTCAGATGCAGTGACACAAAATGGATCGGTTGTTGAAAGGAAAAAGTGACAACCCTGTGCCAGTAAAAGCTCTAAAGCGTGTGGTGATGAAATATGAGCCTGAATACATCAAATGACCATTGAAGCTCCTGGCTTAGCAGCGCTAAGAGCAAACTAGAAGTGATTGGAATTAATTACTAATTGAGAACAGTATTTCTGTTAAAAAGAGAAACTGAGATCAATAGAATGGTCAGTATGTAATGACTCTGTTGTTGTTCTGATGGGAATAGTGCTGTGTAAATGTATATTATCCTGAATTTATCAAAAAAAAGGGTAAACATGGTTGAAGTATTGGATTTGCATTAAAAGCAAAAAGCAACAAAAGTAAATTAAAACAGAAGCAGATTAGAGAAAAGGGAAGCGTCTTGCTAAAATATGAGTTACACTTATAAAACAGGGGAAATTAAAGGCTTGTCTCTAATATAAGCCTGTTTCAAATAAAGGCCTGGTTCTTGAGAATTTATGGTAAGTAGTAGTAGTAGTACAAAACAGAACTTTACATGCATGTCTTATTTTAAGTATTAAGTATGAGGCTGATAATGCATTATCATGACAAGAATATGCTGATCACTTTAGTTGTCTTACCTCCAGTGAGCTCATGGACAGTGTGGAGACGGTCTCACTCTTGGACATCACACCGGAGTTTCCAGAATCTCCCCCATCACACATGCTGTTGGCCACCTGGGAGTCTCTGGGCATATTCTGCAGGTTGTGTGCAGGTGAGTCTCTGTCAGAGCATGACACACTGATCTGGTCAGCAGGCAGGCTCTTCAGCCCAAAGCCAGGCACTGGCTCTCCGCTGACAGGGTTAGCCAGGTGGATGAGCCTTGTCTGAGGCAGCTGCTCGATGCTGATGTTATACTTGGCTGCCTGCTCCTCTTTTCCCTTGGCTGGCTTCAGGGTGCCTGTGTTGTTGGTTGGTAGAATGACGTACCCCGGGCCTTTGCCAGTGCCCTCAGAGCTGCTGCCCTCGCCGTTCCCTCGAGGCAGCTCCCCATCCAGCTGCTTGAAGAGCTCGCCGTCACAGATGTAGATGGATTTGGCGCCCGGCAGCTCGGTGCTGATTCCCTTAGCAGCGCCCTTCTCCCTGCGCAGCGTCAGAGTGTGGCTTGTGTAGTCGGCCACGTTCTGAAGGTGAACCTTGGCCATGCTTGCCGGCATGGTGTTAAAGTTGGAACCCTTCTGAAGGGTGAGAGTCCCAGAGGAGGCCTTCTCCTCCCCCTGGAGAGATGAGCGCTTTGCAGTGCCTGGAGAAGAAAGACAGAGAACCAGTCTGAGATGAAGAGTTGGACCATGGCAGGGTATACCCACTGGGGGGGGGGAGCCAAAATGAGCTGTGGGTCCCAATTGACCTCCACCCCCCCTCTAACTGTGCAATTTTCATTCATATCACAAGTATTGTGTTGTTGTCAAGTAAACAAATTAAAAAACATATTTAGTAGTATTCACCATGTAAAACTAGATTTTGATACAGGGCTTCTCCACAAGAAAGATAAAGAAGTATGCAGCAACTATCTTAGCTGATACTGTTGTTTAGTGGTGCAAATTCTCAAACAGTAATCTTAGGGCTTTGGGGGCCCCTGGGATCTGGGGTTTACCAGCTTTGCTCAGTCAATAATCCAGCCTTGGGTTGGACAGATTCTCTATAGGTATGAAGCACCGTGTATAATTGTAAATTAACCATTTCAGCACTAAATACTGGTTTAGCTATGGGACACTCTAAAAAGATTAAAAGATAAACTGGTATCTGCATTTATATCAGAAGATAAGTATCAAGACATTGTACATCAGATGTGCCAAAAAATGTTTTGAGGTAACATGGAAACAGTGTCAACATTACCATTGCCACTGTTTGTCAGAGAGCACAAACAAGTCAATTTTACAACTGTAAAATATCTCAATTCTGTGACCAAAATAACCAAAGCTGTTTGGAACCATACCGGTCAAATCCTGGTGCTCTGACAATTCAAACAATAGCAGATCTCCCAAAAAAAAAAAAAATAATGGAAAGTTCTTGTTTGTTAAAATATCTCTAAATAACTGTGAGTAAATGGCTGACATCGGGCTTGACTTGACCTTGTGACCCAACCTCATTTCACCATAACAACTGTTGGCTTATGGCAGCATGCATACCCATACCATGTCCAGGTTTTGTAAACAACATCAGACAACGCTCTATCCACAACACTAAATATCTTACAACCGCTCTCTGTGCTCCCTCCTCCTACTTGACATATACAAAGAAAAAAACAGTCATCTCTCTCTGTTCTTTTCTGTCTTTTCTTGATCGGGCCTGTCTTTGTCTCAATAGCTTTTCTGCTCCAGATGCTTTTCTTGGTATCCTGTCTCATGAGATAAACAGATTTTCACTCCCAGCAGATATCAGAGCAGAGCCAGTATCTGATGCGACACTCTTGGGAGGGACTTAATTATACAGCAGCAGTGTAGGAGAGGCTAAGACAGTCCTATTTATCTGCATATAAATGCTTAGCACACGTTCATCCCACTCCCATCAGCCTGGGCTAAACTGCGTTATGCAGCCGTAATGTGCTGTATCTCTTGTCAAAACAGCTCCTTGGCGAACGGAGGCTGCTGTGATATTGATTGTAAGACACAAGTGCAGAGCTCAGGGGTAACATGCCTCACATCTGTTCTGACAACGCTGAGGAATTTGAAGCAGTCAAAATACAGAGAGGAGGTACAAAGAGACATCTCTAGCTTCTGAACAGCAGTCCCCAAAGTCAAATCAAACACACACACAAACACAAAATCACATAACCTGGAGCTTACCTGATCTGCAAGCCATATCCACGTCTTTCTCAAAGTCAGTCTGAGGACAGAAAAAATAAATACTGTATTAAGTGTGCACACGCTGCCAATATTAAATAATGAATTCTGAAAGGTGAAAATAACAATAAACATATGCATATTCATACCATGAGCTGAGCATGGCCATTCTGGAAAGATCCTCCTGAATCTCCATTAGCGTCCTCCTGGCGGTCCACCACACGGCACTTCACTGCCTCCTGAACCTTTATGACATCACAGATTACAGATGTTCTTAGTGCTAATAGGATATATAAATATATCAGTTCACAAATATTGAGTGAGTGGCCTCATGTTCATTACACCACAAAAAACAAAAGTATTCGATCAAATGAACTACAGATTTTGCTAGTCTTAGAAAATTACAAGTAGTCGGGCTAAAAAGTCTGGGCTACGAGTTTCTTCTGATGGCGGCAGTACAAGACGAAGGCCTGCATCCCTACCCATCATGGAGATTATGGACCTTGTCATGGACCACGGACCATAATGACCATGTTGCTCTAGGTGAAATTGGGGGCTGATGATGCTAGTCTGGGGGTCACCACAATCATTAACAATCATTCTCTGGTTCTACTTTGCTGTTCTGTCATTTATGGTATTAGGGCATAATCTCCCCCTTTCCTGGTAAGGATTTATTGTGAAACAGCTGCAGGAAATGTTGAGTTCCAGTAGCTTAACATTGATCGAAAGAATGACAGTGTAGATAAAAGAAAAGTCTGGGCATGAATGTGCCCAAAGAATGTCATAACCATCTGAAAATTAGATGATTTTGTGTGCAAAGTTCACATTTAAACCTGTAGGTGGTGTTAAGAGGTGAGTTTACACTGACATTCCAAAACAGAAAGGGTGCATTGTCTGGGGAGCATGAATGTGCTCACTAATATATGGGCTATGATATGAACTGCTGGCCCATGGATCATGGACCATCATGACCATATTGATCAAGGGGTAATTTGGGCTGATGGTGGTGCCAGATTTAACGTCTGGGGGTCACCAAAATCCTAAGGAATCATCCTCTGAGGACCCTATGTGTCTACACCAAATTCCATGTCAATTTGGCCAGCAGCTGTCAAGATATCTTGCTCTTGACCAAAGTGTTGACTGAATGAATGGACAGACCAACTGACACACCAACATAGCCATTCATATACTGCTGGTAAAAATGTAAGACTAGCCTCTGCCAAGATTTTTTTGTAGAATTGATCAATGCCGCACTAGTTTTTATGGGAAAACCTTAAAACTGAATTCCACAACAGTATATAAACAATCTCAGTGAAAGGTATACAGTTTGTCGTCTCAAACAAAACCAGAAGAAGTTCATATATAAAGTCAGTGGTTATGTGAGGTACCTCTCTGCGCAGGATGCAGTGCACCATGACAATGACAAAGCCTTCCAGTGAATCAAAGACAGCAAAGAGGATCTGAAAGAGTGCAGAGCGCCGGTCGGTAATGGCAAGGACGGCTGACATCCATGTGAGGGCCAGGAGGGGCAAAACCACACAGGAGCTCCACAGTGATGCCCTGCAGGAGGGGAGGGAAACCGCAGTCAAGGACAGCACTAGTCAACATGACACAGTGGGAAAGACTACAATGTTTTCTGACAATTATGCTGTAAGACATTTCCTATTTGTCATTAGCTGAGACTATTAGATTTGTTGACATCTAAGGCAGGCTTCCATACAAAACAATACCAAGAGATAAACTGGATTTCTTTTCCAATAGAACATCAAAATGTAGAGAATGTAATGCTTAACACAATCTTAAACCAATCTCCTACTTGCCCTTGATAACTGCCCACGCTGTTAGCATAGTGTTAGCAGCCGTCAACTCTAACCATGCATAAATACATAACATCACAACAAACCATTATGTTGCTATCACAAACAAAAACATACATACATTATCTGCATATACAGTATATGTTTATAATTCACATATAATACATGCATGTATGTTTAAGATGGCTCAGTCAAACCATAGAGGATCTAGTGCCACAGGAAAGAGAGGGAGGAGCGAGGTTGAGCAGTTGGGAAAAATGAGTGAAATGAGGCTGAAACAGAATGCAAAGACAAACAGAAGAGGCAGAGCAGAGAAGGACAGAGACAGAGAGAGAGTCTGGAGAAGTGTCATCCCTGCTGTCCATATTTTTGCTCCCGCTTGCTGTTCTTGTTTTTTTTTTGTTTTTTTGATTTATTCCATTTGTTCTAATGTGCACATCAGGAATAAGAAAGAACAATAACTACTCAACTATTGTATTATCTTTCACCCAGATTAACCAATTAAATTGGTGCTAGCATTTATTTTCAGTTAGAGAATATTCCAGAGGTGGAAAAATACTTTTTTACTCAAGTAAAATTACATGTAACAATGGAATAATACATAATTACAAGCAAAAGTACTGCATTCAAAAGTTTGCTACAATGATGGAATAATACTCTTCTCACTCACTATTTCCAATGGCTGCTACTTTGCAGTTTTTTTTCCAATCAGTGTTAAACTGCTGTCAATGAAACTTAATGCAAGTGTTTCACATTAATAGTTCGGAAAGAGAGGGATTATGGCCCTTGCGCTGGTAGAATGCTTTTTAATGTTTAAAATCTGTGCAGGAAGTGTCGAGTTTCATTGCAGCAATTTAACACTGAAGAAAAAAAAACCTGCAAAATTGAAGTGACTTGAATTAATTTATTAGTATTTCTGTTTTTGACATTGCACTGATGAAATTAGGGCTGTACATACGTATATGTATAAAACAAGGGTAATTAGAGTCTCTGATACATCACTGTTTCATATTAAGGCCTACAATTTAATAGAATTATTTACTGTGTATCAAGATAATATTGCTGCTGATAAGACAGTTGTTCAAAACTGTTGTTTATAAAAAAGCTTTTGAAGCCAACCACTCAGACTTTCATGGTTTTAAAGGAATTTCCATTATTGAAATATTGTTTATTTGTCAGACAGTCTTGTTCAAATGTTATCAATGCATCACATTTTCTAAAGCTCATCATCCAGTTTGCATTTAATAAGGTATTCTGCAAAGTAAAATGTGAAACAGATAAATGTATTGCAAACAATATGTCCTCCAAAATGTAGTTAAGTAAAAGAACAAAGTTTATTAAATGGAGAATCATAAACAAAGAAGCAGTATAAAACTCTACACAACTTAATTAAAAATACTACTAATAATAATAATTAAGAATACTAAAAATACTAAGTTACTTTCCACCTCTGGTATTAAATAGGGCTAGACCTATACCTATAGTAGATGGGTTTGCTGATGTTGGCCATTATTTTCCTTGACCTCATTTGAAATTTGATGTGTCTCATTATGTGAATCCTGTTTCAGAGGCTTTTCCACCCTGCCCACAGTAACACTCTAGAGGATACTCAACGGTAGTTTTGATATGAAATTGGTTGGGGCTAAAGATGCTGAAAATTGGAATAACATATCAGTACTGCCTTCAAAAGTGCTGAATGGCCAAATCCTACCTAAAGGATAATTGTATTTTCAGTCTGGACCTTGTTTACTATATTTGACCAAAATTATTTGACTGTAGACCTACAAACGTCTCCATTTGCAGGGAGTGCTGTTCTCTAAGACAATACACTGGGGACAGGAAACATTAAGTTAAACCAAAAAGTGATTACAACACACCCGTTGATCCAGTAACACCCACATAGTATTAGATATGCTGTTAAAACTAAAGTGAACTAATTATGTTCAAGTTTGTGGTATTTTCAGTAAATACAAACTGCAGACTCTGTCCACCTCTCACAGTAATTAGCTGTGTTTTTTGCTGACTCCACTATCTTCAGATGGCATTACAAACTAGTGAAACAAGTCAACACAAGCATAAAACAAGAGTGATAACATGTAGTGGGTAATCCATTGATGTTGGCCAGGCAGAAAAAAATCGATACAATACTAATTAAAACTTGTAATTACAATACAGGCTGACGTGATTGTAAAGCTTGTGGACCATGATAGGACCAAAATAAACATTATTTGAATGTTTAAAAGTGTTGACTATCATCTTGAGACCTACCCATATTATTTAGAAAGAGACTTTGTAGTCAACATAGGAAATAAATATATGGGTGTGAAACAGGATTGGGAGTAAAACTGACAGAATCTGGATATATATTGTCATATTGCTCAACCCTAGTGTGAAATATCTGCTGCAGTGCTATGTGGGTACATTTTTTACACATATTTCAATATATTTTTTAACACATATTACTTCTTCATGTAGTCACAACCACTAGTCAGAAAAATAAATGTGTCTGATGTGTGTGAAGTGTGTCAGCTATGTCACATTACAGACTATGAAGTGAAATGACTCGTATTAATTGTTCAGTCACAGCTATTTAAAACGTAGAGAAGCTATCTGGATGTTGTATTTGTGGACTGTAGCAGGGAGTAACACTCCCTGAAAAAATAGGCAGATAACTCCACAATGAACTTTTATAATTATGATCAGATTCTATAGCGAAAAGTAGAAAATAAAGGCCCAGAGTTGATAATAATGGAAATGATCCATCTAGGCAGATTCCAGCAAGACACACACACACAAACTAAGACAATAAAAGTGTATTGCTGTCCTCTCTGCATATATAGCCATGGCCTCCTCAGCTGTTCTAATCAGCTGTGTGACTCTGATGATCTCTTAAGGGACAAACACACACACACTCATTCAATCATCAATCACATATGCATAATTATTTACATATATACAGTTAACAGTTTGTTTTCAAGAGCAGCACATAAGCTTCAGGAGCCTTTCATATTGAGTGAAATCCTCTCTGCCAGGGCGTCAAAGAGAAGAAAAAATGACAGAGGGATAAAGGAAAGCAAACCAATCAAGTGAGGGAGAAGAAGGGAGGCATACAGCAGAGGAGAGAACAGAGGTAAGAAGAGTTAAGGAAAAATAATTAGCGGGACTAACATGGCGTTACTGGTAGCTGTGGTGGAAACGTCAGCCGAAGAGATAACTCCGCACTTGGCACATTTGAGCGTCATATTGTACAGTGGCACTGTCATCTGACTGCAAAGTCAAATTAACACGCTGTAACATACACAAACAGATACAAATGCACCTACACACAGACTCGCACTGATGCACGAGCGCACACGAGCACGCACAAACAGTCACGCAAACAGTACATCACAGTGTTCTCGCACAATCTCTCTCTCAGGGCTACAGTCCAGCTCGGAGTTTTGTGTGTGTTTTTGGGTTTACCTGTGTGTGACTCTGGGGACAGGGGAGGTGGGGCCAAGACATAGCCATTGGTGAATATATTTCCTGCTACACATGATGTCTGATTCTCTTTACAAATGACTGGTTTGATAACCTGAAGGAACTGAGACTCCTCTCTGCGTTCTCAGTATTTCACCCACTCAACCATCAAACTGCTTGTAATACAAAAAGGCTTCATCTAAATGCGTAATTTCATGCATTTCATATGCCTGTTGTGGAGCTCTGCTGCTCTGATTATGATGCTGTGCTGGATGTGCCTCAACCCTGGTCATCTCAATCTGTGCTAACTGCTTATTACGAGCAATGCCAAGCTTCAATGCAAAGGTTTACACACACAGACACATCTCAAACCTCCACTCTCATGGATCCACATACACACGTGTGCAAGCACTGGGTTCCGTCAGTCATTACAGTCAGTGTTCACAAACGAAAATTCCTGCTTCATTTGTGATGGAAGTGTTACATAACATCAATGAATTCAGTATATTACAGGTGTTAAATTATGACAAGCAATTTAGTCACTAATAAACTGTCTGCGTTCCCTCAACCAGCCATTCCCTCTCCCATAGACCTGCCCAGTGGAAGAAGTTATTACAGAGTCCAGGGTCCTGGAAGTAAACGTCCTGGTTATTTTACACTTACTACTTAGACAATGTAAAATGACTGACATCATCAGAATAAAAGATGAGCAATTGTGATAGAAAATATTTGGCTCTTGATAAAAAGTCAAATGTAAAAGCCAATGTATGCCATTGGTTTTAATTATTTCTACATAGTTTCAGAGAAATCATGTTTTCCCCATCATTTTGGTATGGAAAATGGCTTGAAACATTGGTTCACCCCCCAGTGTCTGGCACTGTTGCTAAAGACAAGACGCTAGTCACGCATGCAAATCGGGGAGGGGGAGATTCAAAATAATGTGTTGTTGCAATTGGAAACAAGCTTCCCCTTAGTGTTAGCAGTGCTCGCAACACAATATTAGGCTCAGTGATCTGATTTTTTTTTTTAATTAAAAAAATGCCTCTTTCTTTAAAAAAAAAAAAACACTACATTTTATTACAACTTTGGTTTTATTTTTCATTGCAGGAGACACCTGTGTTTCTACACAGGAACATTGAAAATATAATTAAATTAAAACTTCGAAGAGGAAACTTACAATTGGGAAAAATACCCCTGGAACTACAGCAGTAGCTCCCCCCGCTTTGTAACTCTATTCAGAGTGATTTCACTTTGCTTTTGTCACTGTGCGTCTTTTTCATTTCTTTACTTAATTCACCCTCTATGTCTCCTGACTGTCAGTCTCAAGTAAAGACATTGTTGTGTGTATATATGGGACTGACACCAAAACCTGATGTTTACTATTGATTTTCTGGATCGCTGAAGCATTTCTTGTGTTCAAATTCCATTATAGCTACAGTACAAGAAATATCTCAGTGTGATGCCACATTGTCTGCCCTCCGCCAGTTCTTCACAAAAACGAGAGACAAAACTGCAAAATGGATCCAATGATGATCACCTGTCAGCTGTTGTTTGGGTGGATTTTGCTTTTAATGAGTTCACTGAAAAATAGAAAGGGTATTAACTTTCAATATATATTTCCAACAGTACACACCTAATAAGAAAGCAACACATGATTTCTTGGTATGATCACCGAGAAACTACATCACTTAATTTTCCTTCCAACAACCAAAGCTCCCAAAACTCCCCAAACCATCAGGATTCCATTTATAACTGTATATCTCTCCACTGTCGTTGCTAGACAAAGACTGACTACAACGCTGGAGATATTGACAAGTAATAACAAACTAATCTGTCACCATATGGCCTCCTGCTAAACAACAATTAAAGCTGAAGAGCTGAGGGAATCGATTTTTGTAGCCCCTGGACGCCTGGATTAAAAATCACATAATGGAAGAAATTCAATTTCAAGTAAAAGGGCAATACAGCCACTAAATGTATGCTGTAGGCAATGATATTAAAAAGCAATCAAGACTTTTTGAAATACAATACCATTTCCCTGGACTTAAGAATCGGGGTGAGATGCATTAAGCTAAATAAATAAATAAATAAATATCCAATATGGACAAACATCAAATTGATCTAGTACAAACTTGTCCTTGAGTCAAACATAAACCTTCTTCTGTAAGCGTTACAAGATGTTCCAAAGCCTTGCATCAAATGGGACACTAGGAACTTGTTAAAGCTACAAACTCTTTTCATCTAGCTTAATGTTTGATTAACCTACTATTACAACCTGTAAATACACAGGCTTGATGATTGAAACCATTTAAGCGTTATTTAAGGACTAAACAAACTCCAGCGCTGGTTGGAATTATGCCTCTCCTGTCTGTTTAAATTTTCTCAGTGAATTAGCCTCTAATTTGGGGGGGAAAGGAGACTCAGCAGTGAGGCCTGTCTCCGAGGTGTGAGCAGACCTGCAGATGCTGCTGCACTCTTAATTAGATACTGCACAAATTAATTAGCTTCATTAAACATGTTTTGCATTTGAAGCTTGAGCAACACATCCAGGGGAGGCGAGTGGGTGCAGGGTGGTCACGAAAAGGGGGGAAAAAAAACCATTAGACCTTATTTCCATTTTTTGTCCACCACAGAGAGAACTAAAAACCTAACACCACACGGTCAGTACAAACAATAAAACATTTCAAACCAGTCAGATCATGTTCAGATAAATTAACCAACAAGCCCGAGCAGCCTCAACTTATGCAATCATCTGCAATTTGTGTATGCATTCTCAAATCTGACAAAGACCAGTATTGCCTAACTGTGGGCAGTATATGGACGAAACTATAAGATCCAAGGTCAATGTGAGTGGTGTGAGATCTCACAAAATTAAATGGTCTGAAGTACAGTTGATGAAAGTACTAATTAATTTATACATTTATGTTCATGTTATGTTCGAACATGTTTTGTTTTCAACTTTACGGTGCTCACCATTTATCTTTTAAATTTGCACTGGTGTGGGAATTTATGATTTAAAGGGAAACTCCACTGGTTTTACACATCAGTCAGTTTTACAGGTGTTGGTGAGTACTACTGAATATGTGAAACAAGTTTTATCAAGTTTTTTAATCTTTGACTGAACTAGAGTTGCACTGTGAGTAGTGGCACCAGGTTTTGACAAGGAAGAACAATGTGTGAAATGAAAAAGACTAGCTCTGCTGTACCAATTTTGACACTTTCTTTTTTAAACTGTCTAACAATGTTATAGGAATGCAATGTTAAATAGGTGGATACACATATACACTAGTCTATTGCCCGAATGGCAATACAGCGGAACCCTACTCCTATCAGGGGCTAGGGTTCCGCTGCAGAGGGTAAACCCACATGTTGGTGGGGCCATATTGTTTCTGGCAGATACTTACTGGACCCCATGGTAGCAGGCCCAGCCACCAGGTGCTTGTCTGTCATATTCTCCCACAGGTCTGGCCCCCATTTCCTTATTCCAGGCATGTCCTATTAAAGCCTAATCGCACAAGCTTTATAGCCCTTAGTTTGCTTTGGGGGACCTAACCAGTAGATATTTCCCCAAATGTGCCAATTTATGCAGGGGGCTCACCATCAGATATAAGCTGAGGAGATCAGATATCTGAAAGAAGGTCGGAACAGCTGCTCTGTCATATTGAAAAGAGCCAGTTCAGGTGGCAAGAGGCAAGCAGATGGTGTCACACAAGTGGTAAATTGTTTGACAATGGAATCAAAATGTCTGACAAAATAATCTCAACTCAAGGTCCACTTAGTAACTTTCTGACTTGGTTCATCACATGACCGAAGTGTTGAACACCAGCCATGGTGTAGCAAGTAGTCGTATATTGTCGTTTCACTACTTTTCAGGCAATGCTGTGGCCAGTTTTTGTCTGGTGATCCTCCCCGACTCACGCTACTGATGGACACTGCTTACTCAGGAACCACCAGAGGGATCCCAGTGGTACTTCCTTAACTGGCTGGGCTGTCCAGACATCATGAGTCTTCAAGTGACAAGGAATCAGCACTTACTACAATCCATTCAACACCTTAAGATCTCTGCCAGGACACCCTAAAGACAGGACTCTCACTTGAGTGAAAGACTGGAGTGGTGCATGATATCAGCATGGCATCACATGTGACAGCTACAGGGAACTCTACATCCCTGGACTAGAGTCTGAATGAACGACAGACAACATCAGCTGTCTGTGACTATCAGACCAAAACCAACCATAGAATCCACCGGGAAGAGTTTGATTTGCTGATGAAGACCATGGGTTGTGTGTAGTAAGTGGGCCTTGAGTTAAAATGATTTTCTCAGACATACTGATCCCAATATACCAAGAACGAACTTCCTTGCTCAAGTCTTGAAAATGATCAGTTAAATCAGAAAATCAGAAAATTATCAAAATTATCAGTTCAGTTATACTACTTATACTTATTGGCTCATGTTTTAGTGATTCAGTTGAAAACAATGCTATTTGTGACAAATAACTTAACGAAATCAACCAAGAAAACAGTCTGAGGTGACATTCAGACTGAAGGAAGGCTAATAAAATTCAAGCAGCAATCTGACCAGTCCTTACTGTCAAGACAATCTACGTTTCTACAAGTTACTCCATCAGACGCAGAATACACACTTAAACTAGATGCAATCATGACATGACCATACTAACCTTGCACACATGCCTGCCCACACCATTCGAGTCAATAGAAAAAATTAATAATACTGCACTGCAACTAGCATGTGTTATTGTTGATACAGTCACAGTTTCTCTAAAAGCATTCCAGAAATGGTCAGAACCTGAGGCAGTAATGTGTTATGTTACAGGAGGTTAACATAAATTGCAAGGTCACTAGTGAAATTGTAAGGTAAATAGGCAGGAAGTAATAGTAAGCCAATCAGAGGTGCTTGCTAGAGGATTCAGCAGGTTTGGTGATGGGCAGGGCTGGTAGCCATACATTAAGAAGAGGGTGGGATGGGCAGGTATTTTTTACCCAATCACTGATGACATGGAAGGGGGCTTCTGAGACTGATGTGTTCCTGATTGGAGAGCCCTGAGTGAGAGAGAGGGGATTCTGTGCAAACGCAAACATGACATTTCAGACAGCATAAACAAGTACAGGAGAACAGAGAGATCATTGAAGAAAGCAAACATTTTCAGAAAGAGAAAGAAAATAACATTTGAATGCACCAACAATGCCAATGGAGACAGAACAGCCTGCGGGGTAAAGGGGAGCAGGGTGCATGTGTGCTCTGTGGTTTGACCAATGGCTTGATAGATAGATGGCTGATACCAACAGCCCAATGACATTTTTAGACTCAAGTCGCAAGTAGTTTGAGACAATGTTCATGCCAAACATTTTATGTTATTTACCTATTTACAAAAAAAAAAAATAGTTTAACAATGTGCAAAATTTTAATTGCAGGTTTTCTTATATCTAATATTTTAAGAAGCACTCCCAACATAAATATGCTTGTTTGCTGCCAAACCGACAGTTTCTGGGAAGTGTTCACAGTAACATAAAACAACAGGAAGCCAGGGGAGACAGCCTCAGTGAAAAATGAAAAAAAAGTACTTTCCAACAACTCCAAAGTTGTCATATTTATGCATTATATACTGTGAGAGTTAGGACAGTCCTCAAACCTAGCAACCCTACAAGTAGGACGGAACTTCTAAGATGCTGTGTGCAGCCAATAAGCTCAGTGGTTGTTGGTCAAGAAATAACTCCAATGCTAACTGCTGCAAAACCACAATATATTGTACCATTAATTATTCTAATTTGCAATGTTGTGGGTATTCAACATTTAACACACCGTAGACATTGGTCCCTGCCTTCACCTGCTGCCCAACTGGCAATGGACCAGAACACGATATACCTATCCTTGCAACTTTTTTTGGAACGTTGACACACATCAACACCGGGAAATAGGACAATAGTATATTATGTGCAAAAATATGCATTACTGAGCATCATGTCACATATAATGCACAGTGTGTACAGAAGAAGCTTGAAATAAAACCCTTTCTACTTTACTTTCAAATGATCCAGTTGCTACTGTTATAAATTTGAAGTTGTTGGAAGGTTTAACTTTTGACAGAGCTAGCAGCTTCTCTTGCTTTCAGTCTGCATGTTATGGATCAATCTGTGTACTGAACTCTTAAGATTCTAAAGGAAAACTATGGTTTATTACAGATTGGGTCTTATTTTAGTAGCTCTTGCCATTGGTTCTATTGGTAATGGTTACAGTGTATTTACCAAAGTAAGTGCTGGGACCTCTTGCCCAGTCAGAACTTGTTTTTTAGCAATGTCACCACATTCCACAATCTCAGCAGTTATTTTGTTGGGTACAATGTTCTCCTAACCAACAGAACCGATGGCCAGAGCTACTAAACTGTATTTTTCCTTGAACTCATTTTTAGTGGGGTCTTGCTGTTTAAATGCCCTGCTTCCCTCTACTAGAAACAACAAAACAGGAGAAAAAAGACACAGATGGATTTACAGAACTTTACATCAATAGCAACACCTGCAAACAAAGAGCAGCTGGACGGAAATGCGACACATTTGAAACTTAAAAGAAAGCAATGAGATGAGTCATCATCTTGCTCAGTCTGTGCAGGACCAATAACCAGACAGCCTTCCCCACATTGTTCTTTTTCTGTCTAACATTGATCATATTCTTAGCTATATGAGAAAACACATTTTCTCTTGGTCTCTTATCTTATTTTTGATTAATTCAGTCACATTTCTCTATCTTTGTTTTTTTTTTTTTTCTTGTCCTTCTGATCCTCCTGGTGTTAAAAATGAAGTGCTATTTTCAACAAATTTGCCAAAGTCTGGAATGATGGCCAAAGATAATTTCAGGCAAAGAGCCAATAGCTGCACTAGTCCCTCTCTCCTGGCTGAGCCATCAGGCTGGTTATAGGTCACTGTGTAAAATGGATGTGTGGTATAAGGCATACCCCGCCCTCTCCTTTAGTTTCATATCAGTAATGCCGTCTTTGGACACCAGTTTGTTAAAAACAAGAATCCCAATAACCATGTTAACCTGCCAAAGAGAAGAGGCACAGGATTAAAGCAGAGCAAAGACAGTTTCATTAAATCAGAACATGCAGCTCTACTCTGATGATGATGATCGTCGTGACAAGATGATGATGGCAGCATGCTCATAAATGTCATCACACCCACACTAGTTACTGTAGGCTCTGCACTGTAAATACTAGACTGTACCATCTTAAATGTTAGTGCCAGAAACAGGCACCCAATGAAGCATGAGACCTAAAAATTAGTTAAAAAGGATGGATTGCTAACATATAAATACATTTCTGAATATAGACAGTGTGCTGAAAAGTAAATTATACATAAAATATGAGCTGTGTAAAATCAAAGGTGGGGGGAGGGGATATCCTTGACTGTAGTCATTTTACTGCTTTGAGGATTCACAGTCTATAAAAACCTCTTGTACAAACCACTCTGATGCTGTTCAGAGTGGGCCGGGCCTCCAGTATGGGTGCCAATTGGAGCACTATCTCTTTGTTAGAGAAGCAGCTTGTGTAAAACGGATGCCCAAAACAAGCTGTTCGCTTGTAGGTGGGAAAGAAGCACTAGGAAGTGAATCACTGAAACTGTAGCTAATGGATTTGATTAGAGAAACAAGGACACAGTGTCAGTGCAGCGTGTGTACTGTCAGGGTTTATGTCTGTGATTTACCTCAGACGTAGGATGACCATCAGGGGAGTTGAGGTGTCGATTTAATATGAATTTGTCTCCATCTGATTTTTATGTTTAATGTAAGTCTGACCCTGTTCAAATTTAAACAGCAGCTGTTAGAAAGTGGAACCCCAACTGTGCTATATTCATTCTAATAAAAACATCAGGTATATATCCTGATATATGAACGTAATTGCTGCAGAGCCCATCATCTTCTAAACTGGTACAACTTGGGAGCGCGTTAATTAAACATACCATGGACGTTTACCAAAAGCACCTAAAACACCAGTATTATGCTATAGTCATCAGGGGCCAGGTGTATTAACGATGTGTACCCACAAAAAACATGCGTATGTCTTTTCCCACACATAAATTGGTATCTATAAAGGAGGAATGTGCGGTCAGAATGTGCGCACTTCAAGCATACTTCAGACCAGGCGTACGCACGTTTTTTTTTTAGATAGCTGCGGGTGATATGATAAGGTGAAATATAAAGTGAGAGACATAACCTTAGAGTAAAACACTGTTTGTTTAGGTTGTTTGCCAATTTTACTGATTGTGTTTTTATGTTTGTGGTCTACACTGCCTTCTGTAAAATGTCAATCAAAGGCGCATTTCTAAACTTCAATTTCAAATATTTATGAGTGATGATTTTTTTCATTTACATTCGAGCCATTATTTCCCTGTTAATGATCTTTTCATTTTATCCTGCATCATGAAGCACTTTGTGAAGTCTGTTTCAATATGAGCTCAATAAACTAATCATTGATCATCCTTCTGACGTTTATTAATGATGGTTGAGATATCACCGCCATGATGGTTTACAGGCACGTGTGATGAATTAGTAGTATGAGTGCTGTAAATAGCCACAGCAGTGCGTAATGGTCATACGTAATGATAGCTGTTCTGGTGCTGTTGGAGAACCTCGCTGACGCAAAACAATAAGTGAAATTACACTTTTATTTTGCTGTTCTTCTCATTGACAGGTGTAATGAGTGGTGGAGTGGGTGTAAGTATCGATATGCAAAAATATTTTTAATGGCTATAGTATATAAGATTGAATTGTTGTTGTTGTCTGTGTTGTAAACCAAAAAATACAGGGTGCTTAAATCAATTATCATTTGCAAATTTTATTCCAATCTTCAATGCGAACATTTTAAAATAAACAGTAATCTATACTGTGTTTATTAGACACTTTAGCACAGAGTTAAAGTTAGCTAATTTTGATCATGTTTTTAAAAATGTGAATATAACTAAAACTAAGTGTTAGGGAAAAAAAGTTGGGAAGAAAACAGGAGGTAAATAATGAAAAAGAACAAGCAGGAAAAGAGGTAGTAAATGAGAAAAGGAGGAGGCGGGAAAGAAAAGAAATAAGTAGGGGAGAAAAAAGGGAAGGTAAATAAGAAAAAGGAAAAGGCAGGAAAGAAAGGAGAAAGTAAACAAGGACAGGTGGAGGTAGGGAAGAAAATAAAGAGGTAAGGAAGGAAAAGAGAAGGTAAATAATGAAAAGGAAGATGCCGGGAGGGAAGAAAGTAAACAAGGAAAGGAAGAGGCAGGGAAGCAAAGGAAGACATAGGGAAGGAAG
>SEMN01000767.1:42005-211791 GCA_005408345.1 Macquaria australasica
GCAACTGCAGTGCTCTTACTTGTTTACCGTTACACTGAAGTACAAGTCTTAGATAAAGTGTTATATAATTATATAACTACATAACAATACACAATTATATTATATTAACAATGATAGCTAAAATAATGAGGTAGCACCTTTAAAGTTGAATATTTTAAAATGTATTAACTATGTGACCAGAACACCATGATATACATACTGTCTGTGTCCAGGGCCACAGACAGTATTTTCTTTTGAGAATGTTATTTACAGTGGCTGCTGAGTAGCTTTGGTGTATTTATTTTTCCCATTTTAATATTGTGTTTGATTTAATCTTATGTTTTTATTATCTATTGCATTATATATTACATATTTTTAACTGAAAACACAGTTTAACATGATATTACTAACATTATTACAGAGGTTAACATTACTATTATTACTATTACTATTATGGATCCCTGCATGGATATATGCAGACTGAAGATGCTTTTGACTGTATGAAATCTGTTACATGATGGGAGCTATTGTTATTAGTCTAAATTTGAATAAGTGCAGTTTTAAAACCAACACAGACAGATGAAAGAGGAAAGAGGAAATACCAAGACAACAGCTGCAGCAGGTCCAACAAATGCATAGAGAAGACCTCCTTCCAGAGACAGCCAGCAGCTACGAGAGAGGAGCAGGAAAATACAGATGTAGAAAGGTATGATTAGAAGAAATGGAGATGATGGAGGAACGAGGTAGGGGGGATGGGAGGGGTGAAATATGAAGGGTTGTAAAGAGAAGGGACAAAATGGGGTGAAAGGTAGAGGAGCGTATGCATGACAAGAATGAGGATGGTAAAAGATAGATGAGACAGAGTAAGAGAGAGGTTAATTATGCTGCAGACATAAACCCCCAACCATGTGTTATATCTCTGCATAAATAGTGGAGGTATAAAGAGGTGGAGGTATATACAATAGTGGATCTATAGGAAAGCATGCTTACTAGCTTGGTGTTCCATATCCCTTTGCCTTGGTGAATCCTACTGAGATCGCCACTACTAGTGCAGGGAGACCTGGGAGGAAAATACAAATGGACATTAACACAGGAAAAAAGAGAAAGACCAGATGGGCGACATGATGGACAGCAGACAGAAGGCCCACCCCAGCCGAGACACAGGAAACGCTTGCGTATGATACGATTCCTGAGGCGGCCCGTCACTGCCATGTACGACTGCCACGCCTCCGTCAGAACCCAGCAGAACGAGGAAAGGAAGAAGAAATGAAGAAAAGCAGCAATCAGGGTGCATAAGACCTGAAACAACAGGGAGGAGACAGAGAAACCAAGTGGGCAAGATGATGCTTAATGAATCAGGCAATCTGCATCACTGTGATTATATGTCATCAAGTAAATGCCAATATAGATAAACCGATACACTGGTCTTACCTTATTCCGTGTCTGTGTCTGTCCAATGAGAATAAGGGCATTGGAGGAGATGATGGAGAGACAGAAGTTAATGAGGATGACTGAGCGCTCAGACCGAATGTACCTGCAGGAAAATGACAGAAAAGAGATTAAAAAAACTTTGACTGTGGTTTTCACTGAACTCTACTACAGATGAATCTAGCACCATAGACCTATAGCCAAGCTCATACAGGGTTCAGTTTTAAGTCTTCCTCCATGGTATTTCAGGCGCTCCCCTTTACAGCCACAGGTTGCACATGACTTAACTTTAGCCATGTTGAAAGCTACATTAGGAAGAGAGTAGTGTCCCCATAAATGAGTGTGTCACTTTCTTTAGGGTCCCCAGGCGTGAGGTGTGTCACCTCTGTTTCTTTTTTTTTTTTGAAAATTCAACCAGATTTGAAAACAGTCACGTTTCTCTACTCAAGGCTTAGGTAGTGCTATTGTAGTAAAAAATTGTAAGTAAAAAACTAGCTAAATATTCTGTCTTGTTGGGCGGCTGTGGCTCAGGAGGTAGAGCAGGTCGTCATATTTTCCAGCATTTTTTAACTCCTTCCTGCTCAGGATTTTTTTTAAAACGCAACGGTATGGTTACTTCATTGACAAACACAAAATCACTATATACAACAAGAACATTTTTAACAGCATGTTAGCTGACTAATGTTTCATGTTAGCATTAAGTTGGATCCTACTCTGTTTTTCGCACCGTCAGTCGCAGATTTAATTGCTACTATTTCTGCAACTCAACTTATAGCAACCTGTGCAGCTGCATTGCTGTCAATGCAGCAATTCTGTGGCAGTTTTTCTGTCTCTATTTTTCATGGATGAAGCTATGTAAGAAGATGATGTCCCCACCCTTAAGTCCAATTAAGTCCACAATGGCAAGCATCAAGACGCAGCCTGTGTGCAGGATACATGTTTTGACGCGTATCGTATGCCACCCATGTCAATGAGCGCAACACCAGACTTGAATTGCTGAATAAATAGGAGATGTGACTTTATCTGCTGGACAACAAGTACCACCGATTTAAGGCACATTTCTGCGCCCCATATTCTTGTGTACTGTCAGAAAGCTCTTGTAGTAAAACTCTTCTGGTCTCAGCAGCCCAGCTGGACTCAAGTGCGAAAAATCATGCTACTACGCCATTACGTGTCCCTACATAAAGACATGGTGTCTTCCAGTGGAGTGGTGTTTATGTGAATAGTCCATATGCATGACACAACTTTCATTAACCTTTTTAACCTCTCTTGTGCAGCAAGGCATTGTAGAATAAAAAACAAAATCATCCACTGTTTCTGAAAAAAGAAACCAGAAAGAGTCTACTGACTCAAGGGTGTTCTCGAGAGGTTAACTACTGAACCAGCAGAGTACTGTGTCCTTGACTTCCCATGTTCCATTTGAAGACAAGAAGAGTCACAGAGAGGGAAAATGTTACACATAAAAGGATTACATTACACTTACTTCTCTTCAAGCACATGCTAGCAGAATAATCTCTAATTTTCTCTTAGTAACACTATCCTCTTTTGTGTTTCAGGTTAACTGACAGATGCGTATCAAAGTGCAAACTGTACAGTATCCTTGCACCTGTTGAACTGCCCTGAATTTAACGCTTCCACCTTCCATTAATCACAGCCCAATGCTGAATGTTTCCAGAGCAAGATGCTTTATCTCACCTCCAGACGGACACATAGATGATGATGAGTAGCAACAATGTCAGTGAAGACACTCCACAGCCCACGATCAGCGTCACAGATGGGAGCTGTGTCTTATCCATGTTCTGAAAAATAAAAGAAAGAGAACACAGAATGTGAAAAAGTGTTGTGGTCATGTCTCCAAACCTTATGATGCAATCATCATCCATCAGCTGTTTGACTTCTGTTAAAAGATCATGTTTACCTGAGCTCATAATGTCAGTTAATTAGATGTGTCACAACGTCCATATCAACAGTTTGATAAATAGAAATAATGTAGTGAAAAAGCTCAAACCCATCCCTGCAAACAAAGTCGGAGAGAAACTTCTCTCCGACAGTGGGGTCTTGCAGATCTGTGGTGTGTACAGACTTTGACAGGAGCTGTCAGCAGATGAATACAAAAGCAGAGAAATTCCCTGTTGGCTCGATTTGTTGAAAGTTCACCTCCTAACTGGGTCATTCATGGTTCAAATGCAGTAGACTACATTTTCCTTACCATCACTTCAGTCACTCGGATGCTTTTCAGTAGGCCAAAGTTCTCACACATTTTAGCTCCAGCTTAAAACAAGCCAACAATGAAGTGTTTTATCAAACTGCAAAAACACTGGTTTATTTGCTAATCTCAAAAATGTTTGAGGGAATCTAGCCTGCTGCTGATATATAAAACATTACTTTAGAAGAGACCGTCAGTGAGTTTTATGGATATGGACAAAACCAAGTTATGATAATGTATGTACCCACGCTTCCCCACTGCAAAATTTTCATGGGAGCTGTAGTTTTTTGTATGCTCATGAAGTAAACGTTGATGAACTTTCTTAAAATCACAAAGGTTTCAACTTCTTATAGCAAGTTCTGTAGCAGATTCTGATTTGTCTTAGAACATGGAAAGTAAACCTCAAGGACACACTTCAAAAGAAATACTGGATTAGAGATTGCATTTTCTATAGTGGAGGCGTCCCGCCTCGTACATGGGAGAAGTTTGCTTTCAGGTGACCATGTAGCACGGAGTCAAATTTGAACTACATTACGTACTTTTGGTGCCTAAACCTAACCAAACTGTGACTTTTTCACAAGGTGTCAGAAAGCCTTCTGGCAGAAAACCCTGAAGGCAAACTTCTCCCACATGCTTTCCACCTGAAATAAAGAGTGCCTCAGCTTATGTAAGAAGAAATAATAATATTTTAACTTTTAATATTAACAAACAAATTTTTTATGAAGTATAACATTACGCTTATCACACTTCAGGGAACTAGCAGTGAGCTACATCAGACATGGACTTATGTGACGTGCGTATACGTAATTACTCTTTCAACTTACCACCTATGCTAACCAATTTCCTGGGGGAAACCAAGAGGTGAAAAACCATTTCAATCTGAATACAATCGGATCAGCCAGACCTTATCTGGAGGTGGACTGGGTTGCACTGTGTTCGGATCACAGCCGGGAGGAAATGACATCTGTAGAGGATACATTCTTAATAACAAAACCTACCAAACAAGTTGAAAGGCACCTCTTACTTCACCTCTTACTGTTATCTCAAGCAAGTCTGGCAATTTTGTTAAAGGTAGTAGCTTCTAGCGCCGCCCCAAACACATCCATGGGCTGTCCTTGTCAAAAAAAAATATTTCTCCAATTCTCTCAGCTCTGATGCAGAATTACTCCCTAGTGCATTAGGATTTTATTACTGAACTGTGATTAGGATGCACACTTTTTATTTCTTTGACTGTGTGGAAATCTGAAGTTTTGACAATGATAATGTGAGAGTAAACAGTAAACTAAATTGTGAAACTTGACATGCACACACAATATAACACACAAATTATGTATGAGTAACCACTGGACTGGGCTGTAGTGTAATTAATATAGTATTTTTCATAAGTATTTTGTAAAAATGAGTTGTATAGTAGAAGATACAACAGCATAATTTTTAAATAAATAATAAGGTAATTGTACAAATACATAATAATGTCCAATCATAACGCAGGCAACAACGATGCTTATTAATGCCAGGGGTAAATGCAAAGGCCTCATGATCACATCATTGTCTAAATAACATATCCAGATACAGACCACATGTCAATACCAGGTAGGGATGGGTCCAATTTTTAATCATATGGTGGGTGTGCTTCAGAAAAGGATTTCCATGAGTTGTTATTAAGATGCTCAAAGTGCATCCCAGTTTTCAAATCCTTTCAAATTTGAAAGTTTCAAATGTGTAGCACCTCTGACCACATCCAGCATCACTGATTCAGTTCACTTCTATATCACTGCAGCAAGGTGACAAGTTAAAACACTGGAGGTAAGTAAAAACGCCAACAACACATGATAAATAGTGTGAGGAGTGCTCTCTCTCTAACAGACACTCAGCTAGCGTACTGCAGACTTGTTGCTCATTGCACGTTGTCAGCTTGGGCTGTCATCATGTGTGGTTCTGTGGACAATAACACAGGCAGTATAGAAAATGGCCATTTGACAATTCAACTTGAGCGACTGATGATTTGACTAGAGACTCACAGATGGATGATTGGAGTCAGTGAGTTTAAGCAGGTAGCCCCAGTTGGCTGGCTGTACAGAAGAGCTGTTTATGGTGGTAAGTGGAGTTGTAAAGGTTAGCGGGATGACTTCACACACCCTGACACACACCAGAGGAAGCCCAGCACTGCCTTAGGGAGCTGTGAACTCAACTAAAAGAATTTCACTGGTATAGCTTTCAGTGAGAGGCTTTCTACCCTGACAAGAATGAAATTATGTGGGGAATACTATGTGCATGCACACACACAAACACACGCACACACACACACACACACACACACACACACACACACACACAATGTACATACAGACATCTGGTATCTACGGCTAGAGAGAAGTCAGCAGGCTGGCTGCTTTTTGGACCTCGGTTGCAGAGCAAGGTGACTTCAAGGTGAATCATGAACAAACCACAATACCTCAAATCAGCAGAAACACACACATACACACACACACACGCACACACACACACCTAGTGATGCACGCCTTCACAAAACAAACATGCACATGATATAGGACTGACATTTTTTCCTATCCTAAAAACTAACAGCAAAACACCATCCCCATGCTACAGCAGACATTGTGTTGGTTGCCATGACTACAATGTAACATGGCAACAGCAGCTGCAGCAGGGTGCATGGGAGTTGTGTAGGGCTGTGTGTTTATGCCTGTGCTGCTTGTGATTGATATTTAAATAAAGGCACAATAATTAAAACAGATTTTTCTCTACTTTCTTCATTACGAGACACACATTTAAAAGTTCCAGTTAATTTATTTATATAGCCCTTTATCCCAATAAAGTCTCTAAGTCCCCAGAACTAACTAATAAACAATCAATCACAGAAAATTAAAGTAATGTAGTATGCAAACATATAAATCACAGGGAAGCAAACCAACAAACATGGTACACAGAGCATATTGGAGAAATGAAACCAATTACCTAACCTAGCCTAGCCAAGACTATCTGGCATCACTAACCTTAGAGCCCTTTGATACCAACAACAGCACTGCATCAGAAAATACAGGTGATACAGGTATATGTTCACCAACTTAGCTTCACCATGTTAGCATGCTACCATTTGATAATTAGCGCTAAACACAAAGTACAAATGAGGCTGATGGGAATGTTATTAGTTTTGCAGGTATTTGGTCATAAACCAAAATATTGGACAGAGGAAAAGTCAGGGGATCACCAATGTCAGTAGTATTTATCCTCTGGAGACCATGAATGCCTGTACCAAATTTCATGGCAATCCATCTAATAGTTGTTGAGATATTTCAGTCTGGGCCAAAGGGATGGACCGACCGACCGACCGATATTGCCATTCCTACTGCCAATAGAGCCAGTAGAAATGACAGATTTCTCGAAAAGAAAGCAAGAAGTCACTGAGGCCACTGATACTCAAGATACTTACAGGAGTAATCACCAAAACCCAATGTGGCCCTATACTACAGTCCTTCATCCATCCATCCAACATAGTGTGTGGTGGTATGGCCAGGTGAAGAGATTTAAGATGAGGTGAGGGGACAGTTTAATGAAATAAGCTCTGCGGTTAGTGGGGGGTTAGAGGGTGGGTGGACATGAGTGGACCAGGACATGAGGGGGTTCACCCACCCCTCTTCTAGCAGGAGATAATTGGCTGAGTTTATAGCCTGTCTTGTCTCCAGGTTTGATGTGTGTGCCGGGGCCAAGTTAATTAAATCCCTCTGATTAATCTGCACTGCAGTGAGTTCCTTCTCTAAAAGCAAAGGGGGGAGAAAAAGATTATGAATGCAGTGAAATGGAATGGCGTCTGCTGAGACAGACAAACTTTTACTTCCTCCTCAGCCAATGACAGAGCTCGGCTGGAAGTATCACGCAGCATCCAATTGAGAGCTCTACCATCCAAAACAAAGTGACCAGACTGCATTATTCCACATGAGCAGAGAGAGAGAGAGACACTCCAGCTACCACTGCTGAGGAGGTCCACGGGATGTCATTTCCTCCAGAGCTCTATCAGATGAAGCTGCTGCCAATTTCAACAGTAAACAAATATGATTGCTTAAACAAGTTACACTGTTATCAATGACACAGAATGGTTATAAAAATGGATAGGTAGGATGATAAAACTACAGATCTAAATACTAATCGAAGAAAAATCATGCTTCCTAGTAAGTGGGGCTTGTTGTAAATCTTATGAGTCAATTAAAGTAAGAATGATAAACGCAAACAAAATAGAAAATACACAAATCTATTACATTATACTGTTATCCACATCAAACAGCTAATTGATAAACTCAGAACTAGCCTATTCACTTAAACTTACCTGATACTAGAGCTAGAGGTATTAGAAACAACTATACTGATAAGTGATTAATAGTCATTTTTTAAGCAGAAATGACAAATATTCACTAGTTCCACTTTCTCAAGTATGAGTGTAGCTGCTTTTTGCTGTTAAGTATCATTGAAAACAGAATATCTTTTGGTTTTTGGAGAGAACAAAACCAGCAATTTGCAGACATCACATTGGGCTCTGAAGATTTGTGATGACTGCACATTAAGTATGGAGTCAGCACGTGGTTAGCCTTGCTTAGCATAAAGACTGGAAGCAGGGGGAAACAAAATTGTATCTAGTTTAATCAGTGGTTACATGATGGAACATTTTTTTAATGAACAGCAACTGGGCACAGCGACTGTGTGCAGCTTCATGGAGTCTTTGAGGTTACCTGACAAATAGTGGAGACTCCAAGAAAAAGTCCCCACACCTAACTCCCAATAAAACCACAAGTGAACTTTTAGATTAAACAAAGGAGACATAACATGTTAAATGGTGAGATAGAGGAGGTGCCAGGTGGATTTGTTTTACCTTTGAACAGAGCCAGGCTAGCTGTTTCCCCATTTCCAGTCTTAGCGCTCAGCTAAGCCAACTGACTGCTGGCTCTAGCTTCATTACCGTTCAGACATGAGAGTGGTATCAATCTTCTCATCTAACTTTCAGCAAGAAAACAATTAAGCGTATTTCACAAAATATTAAACTATTCTCTTAAGTTGGCCAGCTTAAATGACCAACTCTGAATACAGCATTCGGGGTATCTATAACCAAGACTCTACAATAAATCCACTTTGCCTTTGAAATTAAGCAATATTGTATTTATACATGTAAACATGTATTTTCACTCTCGTTGTTTTTTTTGTTTTTTTTTTATACATTTCAGCAGAGCCACATAGGACAGTTTCAGTTGCCTACTGTACGTATGACTACCATAAATGTTTTGGTGCACTTTCATAGATGAAACACAAATGTATATATCCTGGAATCAGAGTATGCTGTCACTCCAGTGGCCTGAAGGTCTGCAGACCTCAGTCAGTACTGTTTACCTTTGTGTTACTCTTAGACTGTGGGCTAATTGGCCAAAGAGGCTTGTCACTGCATCTATAGGCTCCTGACAGCACATTCAAACTGAAGAAAAGGCTAACGCAGGCTTACAACATCCAAAATGATACAAGCACAAACACATCCATTCATCCTCTTCCCCCTCAACACACACACAGGTCTAGGAGTGGCAGTAAACTGGGCTCACGTTTTGGGGATTTTGCCTTTGACTGCAGTGCATTTTTTTCTCTGTTTTTCTTTCTAAAAGCCTGCAGCGAAGTTGGACTGAGCAAAATGGACACGAGAGGTGGAGTAAATGATGTAGTAAGCAGAGGGAGAGCTAAAATATAATGCAGCATCAGAGAACGAGAAATGGTGTGATGAAATGACTAAGGGGTAGAGAAGAGAGGGATAGGAGGAAGAGAGGAGCAAAGGGGAAGACAGAGGAAAAAAGAGGTTGGGGTGTTTATCATGCTGGGGCTGTAGGAGGTTAGCTGCAGACAGAGCGGCTGGTCCATTTAGAAGCTACTATGTGTTGCAGTAGGAATAATTAGCACGGTAGCCGTGGCTATCTCACAAATAATAACATATGGGGGAAGGGACAGCAGAATGAGAAAGGAGAGGGGTTGCCTTTTCCTTCATTCTGGCAAAAAGGCTGCCACAATTGAGCTTCCCTCAGGCTGAGTGAGGCCTCCAGGCTGCAAGAGAGCTATGAGGTGAGGTATTCATATTTCACAGTGCCTGCATGAGTCTACAGCCACGCTACCTTCTCTGTGAAGCTGTACTTACTGTGGCCAGCAGTGCTTAGCGAAATGCTAACACTAGTATGGCAACATGCTCACAATGACAATGCTAACACCAGGATGTTTAGCCAATATGTTTATCATGTTCACCATCTTAGTTTAGCATGTGAGCATGCTAACATTTGCTACCTAAACTTTTTGGCATGATCACGATGCTAGAGAATAAGTTAAGGGATCACCAAAGTAATTCCAATTCATCCACAGGGGATGTTCCTGTACCAAACATCATGGCAATCCATTCAATAGTTGTCAAGACAGTTCATTCAAAACCACAAATGTCACCAAAGAAGTGTCACCAGATCACCAATGTCGGTATGCTTTATCCTCTGGTAACCACCAGCGTCTGTACAAAATATTGTGTCATTCCAACTAGTAGATGCTGAGATATTTTTTAGGATAAGTGACAACTTTGACCTGCTGGTGGCCCTAGATGGATCACCAAATGCAGTGGTAATCATCAACATGGGACCATGAATGTCTGTGATTGACAAAGTAATCAATAGATTAATTGAAAATAAAAATATTCTTTAGTCGCAGCCCAAGCAAATGTCTTTGGGAATAAGCATCACTAAACACAACATCAAATGAGATGATGACGCTCTTAAGAATGGTGCTGCATTATTACCTATGGCAAAATATTCCTACATTTGTGTTTAGCTTAGTGCTGCAACTAACAATTGTTTTCGTCATCTATTAACCTTACTTCCTTGATTAACTCATTAATTATTTGGTCTATAAAATCTCTATAAAATTCTAAAATTTAAATGAAACATTATTGGTACTGGATTATCAAGGGCTGTTTGTTGTTATATTGTCTTTGCATCAGGCACATATCATGCTTTGCTCCATACTAACACCGTTGGATGCTCCTGCTGCTGTCAGTGATGCTGGTGAAGCTGCTCAGTGTGTCAGCTTGCAGCTTGTCAAGGGACCTGGCTACCACTCAGCCTCAGCTAAGGCCCTGCCCAGATAACTGAACAGAACATTAGCTCTGCGATGAAGAAGGGCGTTAGGACTGCGACTAAGGTCTGTTTTCATTTTTGATTGATCTACTGATTATTTTTACAAGTGTCGGAAAAATTGTTAAGCCTACAAAGTGTCAAAAATAATGTAAAATATCCACCACACTATTTTGAACAGAGAGAATCAAATGCTTAACCCAAGGTGGTAAACCCAAGCTGTTTCATCTGTGTATACCACAGTTTCCCTGGCCTAGCCTCCCTTCTAGGCTGTGCAGGAAGCAGGATGAACAGCACGCTGCCTCCTGTGTCTTTAAGAAAGCCTTGGTGCCCATGCTGTTACCAGGGCAACTAGTGAACAAACTGCTTCCGAGGCAATTTCCAGTCTAATAATAACTAATCGCACTGAATGAAAATTCCCCACAAAGACACTGCCCTTTCCCCAAAGAAACTGGGGCACGTTTAAGTCACTGGGATAGTGCTGTGATTTTAACAGACGTTTCCATTATAACACACACTGCTGGCTCGCTGTGTCCAGCTGCAGCCACAATGTAAGGGAATTTCAGATTCACATTATTGGATTGCCATGCAGCACCTTCTCCATGGGGCCTGGTAACCATGGAGACACCATTGACAGTCTAATATGTAAAAATATGCTAATATGAACAATTGTTGGTGTTCACATGGGATAAAAAAAGTGAAGGTGGGGGTGCATGCAGGTATGATCATCAGCTATAACATGATCTTAAATCCCACTCACCATGTCATGTATGAATATCAGTACATCTGATCACCACCATCTTAATGCACAGGTTAGCACAGTGCTGTCCTTCCTGTGTGCATTTCCTCTTGGAACACATTTAACAGCCTGTCTCCTTCTAGGTGCAGAGTGGATAAAGACGCCAAAAAATATACATTTCCTATTATAATAATAAGACTATAATAACCTTTTGCAGCATGGCTTTGGCATGTCGAGACATAGAGAGGGGAGGAGGGGGGAGAGGGAGGATCTGTTGATATGTATGAGAATGACGCCCTTTGGAAAAAAAAAAACAGCTGATGCATTCACATAAAACCCCACAAAAACACACCGTCTCCGATACCTTTAACGTCAACGAAGTCAAGGGAGGTTGTCGGACTTACCATTTCGGGATTTAGCCGTGCTAAAATGGCGAAGGTGGACAGTCTGTCACACACGCATTTGGTTCTGAATGAGTCGACCAGCACGGCTTTGCAGCCCCTGGCAGACCAGGATCCGAGCAGAGAGGAGCTGCACAGGAGAAAAACACACACACACACACACACACACACAGAGACACACAGAAGCGATGCGGTGAATATAGAGACAGCCCCGGCAAAACCAAAAGAAAGCGGTTCAAATCCCACGTTACACCGCCTATTAAATCCACTTTACATCTCCGCCGGTTGCAGGCGAAGGCGCACAGCGAAGTGAACGCGGTGATGAGGAGGCTGTGAGGCGGCGTGCTGCAGGTCTCTGCCTGGACACATTATACCAACACAGTGCTAACAGCCCCAGAGATGTATATTATTATTATTATTATTATTATTATTATTATTATTATTATGTAAGAGAAATAGTGATAAAGTATTAGTAAACTGGCTATATGGTAGGCAACTAAACATAATACAGCTAATTTATAAATTACTATTAGCCTACCCATAATTATTATCAGTATTTTTTTATGTATAATACCGTAATTTTTAATAATAATAGCTTACCCTTTGTAAGCCGAATAAAAAACGTAAAGGGCTACACTATAGTTTATGATGTGGCGCTGATGGATGCTGGGAATGGTGCCTGGTATGCCATGGTAACCTGGTCCACTGATTAAGAGTTTTTTATTTATTTCTTTTTTTAGAACACTTAACAAAGACAAAGCCTGAAAACTTATACTCCCCATGAGAGTTGTGTTTCCATGGTAACAAGCAATCACACCCTCTGACAACTGATCCTAGTAGAAAAAAACCACAGGTGTAATTAACATTAATAATGGCTGCCTGCATTCCATTTAGGGTTACCACTTTCAGGCTGTAGCATTGTGCGTGCTGGCTCACTAGCATGGCTTACTGAGACACTTAAATGGAATGGAACCATTATTAATGTTATCAGTTACACCTATGCTTTTCCTGCTGTGAAAAAGGTCTATTAAAGAGAAATCATTTGAGAAAGGAAAGACATTTTAAAAACCTCCCACTGGAAATTGTTTAATGTCTGCTGCTGCTATTCTGCATGTTTATATGTGTTCTGAAAGGGTACTGTGGAAGACCATTACTGCCAAATAAAGATGATGATGAAAAGTTTTGAGATATCATAATTAGCAATAATCCCGCATTTTGACTTTTTATGTCATAATTATGTGATAATAAAATATGACTTCATATCTTAGTACTAGTCAAAAGTTTGACTCTAATCATGTTGACTTAAATAGTCTACATGATTATTCAGATACTTACAATTTTTTGACTGTCTCATAATTGAATTCATTAAATTTCATTTTGAGGGGATTTTGACCACAAAAACAAAACAAGTACTCATGGTTATAATAATTTATAACTTTGACTTAGTATTTCATAATGTTGACATTAACATTGTCTTTAACATTTTTTTCTCTTTTCCTGGTGGACACCTCTTGCAATTAGACAGAACAACGCCATTTGACTGGGCTCCTGACACACACTGGCCTTACATTACTCTGCTTCACTGCACAGAGAAACTAAGCAAATAAGTCAAATTGATGAAAAAGCAACCAAGTGTTATGAATTAACAACATGCAGCAACAGGCTACAGACTTAAATTCTCCTTGCACAAATGTACATCCACTTGATTGACTTGAATTTACATCGACAAGATTGAGCAGCACACAGGTTTTGACTCAAACTTGTACTCTGGCCATGGGATCCAGATTAATTTGTCAGGCACTGACAATAGCAAGCACTTGAAATGTCAATCATTACGCTGCTTTTTGAAAGAGAAATCTTTAGACTGAATTCAGGCCTCACATAGACTCATCAAATAAAGGATAAAGCAATGAACCGATTAAGTGTTGTTGTATGGGTCTGACTCAGAGAATTCCATTTCATTTTAACTTTATTCTAGCTTTAGAGAATAACTGACTTCATGGGAGTGCAGGTCCTATAGTGCACAGATTTCTGGGAGTATTCTGCATTGATTATATATTTATATGCTAAGCTAGGGTAACTGATACTTTTTTACTCAGGTTTGAGCAGTTGATGTCTCAGTTGTTCCAATAATGACTGTGAAAATGACATAGTCCTTACCTAGGAAAAAATAAGAACCTATTATGAAAGAACAGACTCATAAAGTAAAGCACTGCAGCTTGTGCTGATATTTACTATTCAGGAAATATAGACACAAAAGACGGTGTGCAAAACAATGCTAAGCAAAATGTGGCAGAACAGACTGAAGACATTCCGCTTCTGAAAGGCTTTTAGTGGACATCACAACCGAATTGTGACAGAACCATGGCACAACTGGAACACAATGCAACCAAGTGCAGTAAACATTAGGGATAAGGTCTACACCAAACCTGAGATATTTGGTTCAAAATCATGATTAAATACAATGGGGTGACAAATTAAAGGAAAAACCAACATCAAGTCTTTTAGTAAGTGTAAGTCTGGTTCCATAACGAGCCTCCAGAACAGCTTCAGTGCTCCTTGTCATAGATTCTCTGAGTCTGTGGAACTCTACTGAAGGGATGAACAGCAGTCTTCTAAAGACATTTAGTGTTTTGATGATGGCAGTGGAGGGTGATGTCTAACACAGCACTCCAAAATCTCCCATAGGTGTTCACCTGGATTGAGATCTGGTGACTGCGAAGGCCATAGCACATCAGTGTTTCTCATATGTTGATTTATTAGTGGTGGCCCACCAAATTATCAACACTGACCACCACATATTGATTTTCTATTTTTTTACTTTTTAAAATGGGTAAAATCTTATTTAATTGTAGTGCTGTGCGCATTGATTCGCTCAGCCCCTCCTTGTCCCGCTCTCGCTCTCTCACAAACACATTGACAGCGAACCTGTCTGTGAATAGCCCCTCCTCTCCGTGTACACTCTAAATCAAAATATTTTCCCCGCAGAGAAGACGGCTGGCCAAATTCATGAATGGTTAGTATCATGAACACCTCTGCACGGATTTGTCCAAAACTGATGCATTCAAGTTAATCTATGTTATAAAACAACGATGTCAATCTCGGAGACCCATCACTTCAAATAACGTATTAGCCAGCATGTAAGGAGCCTAGCTAGTATGGATAGCTATAAGTTAACATTAGAACAGCTGGGTTGTTGAGGTTAGCACGCTGTACGTAGCTGCTAGTCAATATCCACTGCTTGTGCAAATGGATAACATTAATGGTAATTCTTTAACTGTAATGCTGAATGTTTGCTCCCTCAATCCAGATGAATATTGAAAAATATTCTCAAAGACTATTAAATTATTTGCAGTGGGGCACCTTATAGCCGGTATTATTTATTAATTAATTTAAGAAAGCATGGGTTTGCCGCTTCTGCACACACCAGAGTCACAACCTCACACATCCACTGGTCTCATAACTTCATAGACAGAAACACAGACTACAGACTGTGTTTGGTTGCATGTGTATGTGTGGTGTTTGTGTGTTAGCCTCACGAGGTGACTCAGTGCTGACATTAGCACATCACCTCTAACAGAAATCCAATATATTAGGAAGACTCAGCGCAGTTTCTCTCAATGGCTGATGTGATTAGGCCTCTGTGAGCCACACAGTGGCCTGCAGACAGTCTTGCCCCACCGTCTAATTGGATAATTTAGGTGCTGGTCCAGCAGCCCTGCATGGAAGAATGTCCTTTGCCAAGAACAGGCCACATGGATGAAAAGCAGTCTGCCAGCACAGAGGAGATATATAAACACGGGCTCTTATGCAGAAAGCTATGAGAGGGAGGATTCCTGCTTCACTGGTCAGGTTACAAAATCATGTACACTTAGCACAACAAAATTCAAAAATTAAGACTGAATGTGTTGGATCTTCAGTTCAGCCAATATCTTAACTTGGTTTATTTGACAAATAATTAGCTTAGCTAATTATTGCTGTTTAATATAAGATAAGATAAGATAAGATAAGCCTTTATTGTCCCACAGCGGGGACATTTTTAGCATTGCAGCAGCCAGCAAAAGTGTCATATATAGAAATACAATAAAAATAAATAGAAAAATAGTCCTATACACAGTATAGACAGAAATAAATAATAGAGTGACTGAGTGCAGTTGTAAGTATGAACAAATAGATAAGATAAAAATATTGCACATATATAATATACATGTATATGAAAAATATTTCACAGTAGGAGTATGAGTCTTAACATTGGATGAAAATTTAGACTTTCATTTAATTTATTTAATTGAATTTGAATGTGCACTGAATCAGTTTTACATGGGGAGTAGGATGCAGCCTGTGAAAATAAGCCTCATCATGTCATCAGGGTTGTCTCCGCTTGGGCTTGGAAAGTACACATTTATAAAATAAGCCCTGCATTACAAACTGGAGACATGTCAAGTTGCATTATGGGAATTATATGATCCAGGGTTTTTGAAACTTGACCCATATACCAGGGACTTAAAGTCAGTATATGTCAGCCTCTGCTGCTTCAATTTTGACTGTTATGTTTTTTTTTAAATATGTCTCCTGCAATCCCCCAACTGTATGGCAGTGCAATACCAGAATGTTGGAGTACGCCTTTAAACATAGTTTTACATTTCAGCATTTCAATATACGGACATACAGCACACTGCTTATCATCTTTACTGTAAAAATACCAATCAATATACTGTTACAATCGAAGATATTTTTATTGCTTATTTAGAAGAGACCAGATGTTTTTCCCAGGAGTTGGTGGAGACCAAAACAGACCTAAAAGGGGAGGGATTAACATTTGTCAGGTGGACACAAACTTGACTCCAAATGAATGCTAATGTTGTTCTGTGTCTTTAGGCAACTGTGTCTGCCGTAACAACTGTATAAGGTGATAATGACAGTTGTGTTTGCAGCGTGTTGCGCTGACCCCAAGTGGAAAATTAATGCAGGTTTAAAAGGTAACTACACCCTCAAATTCTGTTAGAACCCTTTTCTAAAAAATGCAACAGAGGAGGGAGGGGCAATGGACTGTAGGACACGTGGCCTCATCTACGACATCCCCTTTCTGCCGGTACTTATCACATTCAGGCTTGCTAATGCTAACGCAACCAGCAGCTATGTGTGAGCGACACAAACTGGGGCTACGTTTAGCCAGTGTTTTGATTCTTATACATGGCAGCTACTACCACAGCTGCAGGGGGTCAGCATATGTAATAGACCTCAGAGTCTTGTCTATTATGTCATGTTAGGGAGGGGTGAGCGAATTCAGCTGAACCGAACATTTAAATCCAAGCAGACACATACAAGATAATTTTGAGCAGAAAAACAGTTGTTGTACACAATATTTGTTTTTTGTTGGAAAAGTCAGCAGTAACATCATATACCAACACGAATCTATGTGATTATGTCTACAGTGAAAAAAACCTCTAATTTAGTGTTTAGAGTTTCTCTTTAAGAACCAAATCATTTAAAAAGCTGATATTTGCACATGACAGCTATAAAGGTGGATATGTCATGGCCTACACTAACTGAGTCTAGCCCTTTTTAAATAAGAGGATGCATCAGTTAAGCATATGACTAGGCAAGCTGGTTCAGCTGGATTGTGACTAGATTCTGAGGGGAACACTCAGAAATCCAGAAAATCTTAAAACTCTGACACATGATGTTCTGTCCATAGACTTCAGTTCTGACGTCAGTCAGATGTAGGACAACATTTTAAGGTTATTCATCAATGTCCTCTGCTCTCAAACAGCTGGTGAGTTGGCTGGCATATGAGTTAGAATGGATTAGCATGCTCTGAATATAAATACAGTAGAATGTGTGCAGTCTGTTCCCTGTAATGCAGCCTCTTTCTATTCAGAAGTACTTGTAAACAAACATGCCCCCTGCCCACTGAACTTTACCTCCTCTTCTATAATTGCATTACAGTAATTGATGAAAACTCAAGTCAACAGTGGTCAGCTCCGACATCTTTGATGAATTGAGGCAGCTCCTCAACATCAGCACCAACTCTGTAAACTAACTGAGACAGCAAAGCTGATTTGTATGATCAGAAGCGAGGCTAGTTAGTGACTGCAGTCTGGTAAACAATGTCTAGCCTATACACGACAACCTTTCTCCTCTAAATCGATCCGAAAAAATGTGTTTTGACCTGCCCTGCAGTAACTCTTTGAAGTCATGCACGTTCAATGTGTTTTCAGTTATGTACACAGAACCACCCAAATATGGATTTTAAGTTCTTAAAGTTGCTGGCCTGCTTTGACCACCGACAGAATGTATGCAGTATTGCAGGGCTGTTGGATGATATGGGGAAGTGGCATGGAATGGAATGGAATTGCATACGAATGCTGTCCTATAAACATGTTTTTTGTTTCCTTTAGTACACACCCATTTCTATATCAGTATACTGGGTAATCTACATTTGCAAAACAATGTTGCAGTCTTGCCTGAAAGATGGTGACTACAAGACACCAACCATATGTGAATTTAGTTTAAGGTTATATTCTTGATAATAGGGTACATTCAAGAATAAGATATGACTAACAGTCATTGGGCTTGTATAACAATTTCAATTTCAACACACATTAACAAGAAAATGTTAATTGGATGTGTCAAAATTTTGTGAGACTGTCCAGTTGGTCAATTTTTTAAGTAATGACAAACAAACACTTCAATCAGTTCCCCAGATGTCTGTGCTAACACAGTTTGAACTTGTGATCTGTGCCTTGATACGTTACCTGGATAGGACAGCTGATCACTGGCCTTTGCACTTACACCTGGTATTAATAAGCATTTTCATTTACTGCGTTTACCTGTACACCAATTTTCCACTATTACCACTATTATTCGGAATATGACAATATTCAGAGTTTGATGCGGGTCATGTAAACAGCATATTCCATTTGGATATTCTGAATTAGGCTTTATTCCGAATGTAACATTTTCTGATTAAGACGTGGGATACGCTGATATTATTCGGGTTTTAGGAGCATTCTTTGGAATATGCGTCTCAATTGGGTTAGGGTTAGCCTTAGCTTGCCTGTTTATGGTCAGCTCTGTGCGTTGGAAACAAACCAACTAGCCAACAGTTTGCAAGGCTGGGGTAGAGATGCATGCACAGAAGAAAAGCCCACTTTTCTGGTGGGAAGGAGAAACACACACACGTCAAACATTATGAAAGACTTGGATATCAACAGGTTTTTGGATATGCACAAATATCACAACGCCGACCTTTTCAGGAAGGTGGTTGGATGAATGAAAGAGGGAGGCTGAGTTCACACAGTCGAGCAAGGCTGCTGTAAACTGGAATATTAGTGGAATATTCATTTTCATTAGCCATGTAAACAGCTTAGTAAGAATATTGTCTTTTTCGGAATAAGGGAAAAAATCAAATATTTTGTGCATGTTAACATAATTAGTGTCTCGGCTGTGCCTGCATTATGATTGACTACGATGTACATGGAAAGGCTCACGGGACAGATGGAGACAGCCGAAGACATCCCACGGCCACCTTTCGGTAGCCTTGCTTAATAGGCTAATGTTACTTATAATGTAAGAAGGTCATCAGAGCCACTGCAGACGTATGCACATCATAGCAGTTCCTTGAGAGCCTCCCAAATTGATGCTACTGTATGGGCTCTTTTGCAGAGAAATTGCTCATTTGCTCATCTGGCTGAGATCTCACAATGCAAGCCAGACCACCAACAGATGTGATCTGATTGTGTTCTAATTGCAATGTGTTCTGCTGCATTTACACCTGCGTTAACATGCATTTTTCCTTATCCAGATGAAACTACCAGATACTGATCACATGTTTGCTGACATTGTAAAATGCAACTGGCTTAAATATGTGTTACCATAACAACAAATCATCACTCAAGTGAGGCAGTGTGAATGAACAGAACAAACAACTTCTACAATGAAGTTTATGGTTAGATTACATGGGTTGCATTCAAGTAATTCAAATTGATTCTCATTCCTTCAAACTAGATTTGTAAAAAAATGCTATATATGTATACTTTATATATACACTCATCATGCACAACTGCTATAATTCACTTTCTATTTAAAATAGAGTGTTTAAATATTTATCATGATGTGACATCTGGTGATCTGGCGGGTTAGGGAACTGACCATGTACTGATAGGGAACAACATGCAACTATATTTGCATGTTGTTCCCTTTCTCTCACTTCCTTCCTGTCAAGTCTCTAATATAGGCATAAAATGCCCCCAAAATTATCATGAAAACTCTTTCTAATGGGAAAGAGGACAATCTACCAAACACTTCGTGTATTTCTATGAGAGTGTTGGAATTGTCAAATATTCTCTGCACTCTCACTCTTCAACAAGTATCTATAGTGAATCATTTAAGACACACTGTAAACAATACTACGTAATAATGTCAGTGTGAGTGAGACAGACAGAAAGAAGCTGCTGATGTTCTTGTTATTGATTTCAGGAGATTGAAGCGTGGTGAAAGTGAAGGCCCAGCCTGCTTCACAGCTCTTATCAACATGACAAGGACACCTCCTCAGATTCCAATTTCTCTCCCAAATATTAACTCATTAATCATAGCTGCTGTCCAAGAAGGATTTTAATTTCTCCCCCCAACCCCACACCCATACACCAAGAGATTAGATTCTTTGTCCTTGCTATGTTTCTGTCATGGTCTCTCCTACTATGCTCTCTCTTATGCTTGTCGATGGTGATGACACCCAAGAGGTGACCAAGGTCAACATCATCAAAAACACATAAAACTTTCATCATGTATCATGTTAACATTTTCATTAAAACTGCTTTAGACGTAGATTTGAACTGATATTAGATGCCATATGTACCATAAATAAATAAATAAATAGAAAGATAAAAGCTAGTATTCAAGACTTCAATAATATGGCCCAAACAAATAAAGGCTGGTTGATAATAAAGGCTGGGTAAAAACCACTTAGGGCAGTGAAATTGTCAGTTTAGTATAATGTACATTTCCACAGCACTCTCTCCATAAGTACAACAGTCAACTCACCAGTCTGCTCCTCTGAATTTCAACCAGTGAGTTCCAATCACTTCTACTACACTGTTTTTGCAATCCATGTTGAGCTACTGTCAATGAATCTCAACACTTCCCGCAGCTACTTTAAAACAAAAGCCGACTAGAAAAGTGCCCTATGAGCTAAAATACTGGGAAGCTTTTAACGTGAATTGTCTGTGCAGGGAGTGTTGAGTTTCACTGATGCTGATGTTAGCTCAACGTCATTCAAAGAAAAGGCAAGGTAGAATGGATTGGATTTAAATAGAGAAACTCAGAGTAGCAGAGTGCTGTGAAAATGTACATTGTTCTGAATTTATCAAAGCAACAGGTAAACATAGAGGAAGTGATGAGTTTGCATTAACAGCAAACACTAATGACAGCAAATTTAAACAGGAGAAGTTCAGAAATGATCAAATATACTTGTAATGAACGATAAAGGTTTGTTTATGGGGTTTTGAGCTGATATCAGATGTTGTCTGTACTGTAAAATTATCAAAAAACACTTCTTTTCAAATAATGGCTGAGAGTAAAATAAAAAGGCACATGCAAATAAAGATCATTTGCTACTACAGCCGGGTAAAAAACCCTGAGAGGATTTACTTGTACTATAATGTCTCACATGCTAAATTCAGCATGTGACAAAGCACTAATTCCTTCAGTAGAGTCATATCACATTCACCACTGTGCTGCTCTGAGTTTCTGATTTTAATAGAAATACTGTTTTCATTCACTTTAAAATTCTAAATACTTCTACTTTGACGTATTTCCGATCACTGTTAAGCTACTGTCAATGAAACTCAATACTTCCTGTAGCTGTTTCACAACAAAAGCGTACGAGCAAAGGAAGGGATTATACCTTTTGAGCCACTAGACAAGCTGTTCCCAAAGTGGGGTGCCTTGAGGACAGGCCAAGGGTGCAGCAAGATTTATCATATAATTGTTATTTAATGTGAATCTTTAATAACGTTTCACCACGTTAAAAAAAATCAGTGACATTTACATTAACTATATTTTATATTTTTCAAAACAGGAGGAAAAAGCAATACATCTCAATATTGCTTTACGGCAGTGGAGTTTTTCTGGAGCTCACCGGTCAGAAAATAGTGACGGTTAGAGCCAGCGGTGGAAAATGTGACACAATAAAAAGAGCTCAAAGAAATGCTGATACTTCTCAGCTTTCAACAGTCTGAGATGACTGAATTGTCTCCACACTACTCAGCTAATGGATTGATGGAAAGGTTTTGGCTCTTTGTGGAAGACATATATCCATCATCGTCCCATAGCCCATTCACTGTGGTATTGCGCGTTCCGAACACCATACAGTATGTGTGATCTGGCTCTCTCATTCCTTATACACATGAAAACAAAACAAGAAAGTGCCTGTCAGTGGAGTCCTCTCCCTACAGCAGGCTCACATGTTCCACTTAAATGGCTGCAACCTTTTTTTGCTTTGTTTATCCTTGTTCACCTTAAATATAAGGTCAATTAAATTCTGAAGAAAATTAAAGAAACACATTTAACATAATTTAATTGTATTCATGGTTTATTTTAAGTTAAATATTTATCTGTAAATCTGCAGAGCACCTGTTGGGTTTTACTCTGAGTGATTGCAAATGTCCATTTATTATTTAACTTAATATTGCTATGTTATATATTTATATTATTCATGATAAGCATCTGTGTACAAGTATACTGGGGGTTGGGTGGCTCAGGGTGCCATGACAAATAAAAATGTCCTTTAAAAGGGTCCCGTGGTCTAAAGAAATTTTGGGAACCACTGCACTAGACAGCTTTTAATGTGGAATGTCTGTGCAGGAAGTGTTGCATTTCATGGATGGAGAAAACAGTTGAACCAATTGTAATTATTTTGTGAACAAAAGAGTATTCCTTTAATATTAGCCTTAAAAAAAAAAAAAAGGCCTGGTTTTCTTTGCAGTGTAAGTAAATAAAGCCTCCCAGTAGCAGTTAAGTATAAATGAGTGTTGACATTGTCTCAACAGTCATTTTTAAGGTATATGTATAGTTTTTAATTGTTAGGGCAGGCTGTCATATTAGCATCTATTCAATTTCTTAATATTTTCCAAAATCACCACAGTCTCTATGTTTCACTCCTTGTCTTGGCACATATAGACCCGGAGTTATTATGTGCCAAACCAAGCTTATTGTAATCCCTTGACTGAGGCGATGAATGTTCTGCTCTTCGTCTGTGTAACACAAGTGTAGGCACCCATCTAAATGCAAATGTCCAAACCTGCATTGCAATAAGACTGCAAAATGTTTGCCTTTTTCTTTTTCCCTCATTCAATGCTCACGCTCGATCATGCTCACACTATTTTCTTACCTTAAACAAATGGAGCACTTAAGAACAAGGAGCAAATGAGTGTGCTTTGAATCTGGCCACAGAAGCAGTAAAACTTAACTGTTCAGTATGTTGTTTGTTTTTTTACTCCTTTTCTATCCTGTCATGCTCGCCACTCTCTGTCTCTCTCTCTCTCAGTAGACTGTGAATTGCTCTCTATCGTACATGTTGATGTGTGTGCGTGGGCTGGGAGGGCGAGGAAAGCTGTGAGCGACACTTTTAATTTTCCACATGCTGCATCAGTGTCGTAGCAGTGATAGCGTGGGGTTAGCGTTTTCCCAGACAAGAGCTGCGGAGCTGTCCAACACACTCAGCACCTTTCACTGGGGAGCAGTGCACTGACTTTGTCAAGATAAAAACACTGTGGCCAGCCATGGAACTTTCAGAGGGAACATGGTGTTCCTAAAACATCCACTTGGAGTACCAGGAACTACCTTATGTGTTATAGTTAGCCAGTTTGACTAGTTGTCTGTGGGGGGAATTGACCTGATATGCGACATTTTGAACAAATTACATTTATTAACCCTAATATAAAAAAGTGAAAACTGACCATATCATGCCATTTGCCTTACAGGTTGCAATGTTCACTACATCACATAATATAAAAGGGTTGAACATAAGGAACATAAGGAACATAAGGAACATAAGTCACGTTTCTGTCTAAATGTAGTGCAAATTTTACCCAAAGTTCCAGAAAATTGACAAAGGTGTATCCATCCACTGTTATGTGAATATTAAGAGTTGAGCGTATCAAGATAAATAGTTGGAGAGGCTAATTCTCCAGTCGGGTGCCATTATGCCATTGCAGAAGAAGAGGGTGCAACAAGATGACTAATTAAAAGAGCAGAGCGCCAGTCAGACCTCAAACGATGAAAAACAATGTAGAAAACGTGATTGAAATATGTCATTTAGGTTTTTTTCATGTATTAATATGTCTCCTCATTGCTCCACACAGATCAGATGTTTTTGTGTGCCACAATCCTTCATCTCTTCAGTGGAGCAGAGGCTTCAGTGGACATTTAAGTCACATGCTTCATGTAAACCATGATTTATTTGCTAGGTCTGTTCTTTTTCCATTGAACTATGTCCCATTTACATTTCAACAGCGTTTTTTTTTTTTTGTTTTTTTTTGTGCAAATTGAAAATGTGCATAAAAACAGGTGGACAGAAATGCACTTATAGTTATATAGTATATAGTTTTTGTTATTCTTTGACTCCATTCAGTAGAAGAGATAAAATGAGTTTGTTAGCTCAGAATTTTGAGTCCATGGGGTCAAGGAAGTCGAAGCAGTTTGTCTTCTGGAGAGCATGAATGTTCTCAGCAAATTTAATGGCAATAAGCCATTTAGACTTTGATATTTTCTGTGTACAAGTGGTACCTTTGCTTTGATGGTGGCACTGAAGGAGGATCATGAGGTCACCAAATTCATTGAGGTTCATCCTCTGGGGAAGATGCACATTTCATAAAAATCTGGTGATAAGTTTCTTACAGTATTTCACTTTGGACCTAAGTGTCAGACAGATGGATGGATGGGTAGTAATGTATTTGATACTGGCAGAATTAGAGGAGTACTCCAATGCACTTCCATAAAGTTAGAGGATTCACAAAAGATAGATTAAAAAAAGATGCAGTAGAGGCTTAAATATCCTAGTGTGGGGCAAGCTCCCAAAATGCTGGATCCTACATTTCCCATAATACAATCAGTAGTATATTGAATCAGCTTGCATGAGTCATAGCAATCCAGGTCCACACATTAGCAGGTTAGAGTGCAAGCATGGTCAGATGACAAATCAACAATATTGTGGATCTTACCTGTCGCTCTCGTCCCAGGATATACAGGTCTGGTTGGTGGTTCCCTAATGGAAAGGGAACAGAAAAAAACCACACACAAAAAAAAAAAAACGCATTATCACCATGAAAGAGTACCAGTAGTCATATCACAATAGCTTGATATCTGAAATTGACAAAAGTCACTCACGTTGTACAGATGAGAGAACTCCACAATAACTGGAGCAGAGAGGGAAGCAGGAGTGGGCTTGATGGTTACTGACAAAACCTTGGAGTTGAGGACTGTGCTGTTTCTAGAGGGACAAAGAAAAACATCAGTGGCTAATCTGTACTAAGCCACAGTGGTGTGTTGAGCTAAAGGTTTGCTTGAGTTCATAATGACAATGCTAACATGCTGATGTTAAGCAGGTACAATATTTACCATGTTCACCATCTTAGTTTAGTGGGTTAACATGCTAATATGTGCTAATTAGCACTAAACACAAGGCAGAGCTGTGACTGATGGGAATTTTGACCTGATGATGGGGCTAGATGAAATGTCAGAGGATCACCCAAGTCATTAGGGAACATTTTCTGGGAACCATAAATATCTGCTGATCAATCTGGTAGATGTTTCACTGGATAAATTAAAACTTTTGCCTGCTTGGAATCAGCAACAATATTATGATTTATCCCATGAGGACCATTACTGTACCAAATCTGGTGATCAACAAAATCACTAGGATACGTAATTTGGGATCCATAAATGTATGTACAAAATGTACATACTAATCCATCTTGTAAATGGATGGAACATTTTACATGATAAGTGCTGGTGGCGCTAGATGAAATGTCAGAAACCACCAAAGTCATAATGTCTCATCCTCTTGGTACCATGAGTATATGTACCAAATTTGACCACAATCTATCCAACAGCTGTTGAGACATTCACTTTTGACTAAAGTGGTGGAACGATCAGTCAACTGACAGACATACATTCCTAGAGCCACATGGCTAGCATGGCTAAACATTTTGGAATAACAAGTTGAGGAAGACTTTGATTGTTAACAATGTTACCCATAGAAGAGCCTATAAAAGGCAACATGTCCCACAAGTGAGAAGGATATATTGCTGACATTGCCCTTACTTTAGTAAAGGTAAAACACACAAAAAGCTAAAGCATTTCATTTAAAGAGTAACAGTTCGTGCCCAGTCTGTATATAAATAAGCATCAAAATCACATGAGCCTCAATTTCCTTAATCAACAATAAAATATGTAACAGATTACTGCCTCTGCCTCTGAGCACACCAGAATCGTTGTGCTCTGCTTCAGAGCAAACATCTAATCCTACCTCCTAAGTGAACCCTGAACAGTCTAAGGGTTTTTTTCTAGCATCTGTAGCAGTCCGCATTGTTTTTCAATAGCTGATCTTTTAACATTTTAGGGGCATTCTATTTTACATTCTCTCTGCCTGTTTAGTATGTATTGCAATTTCTGCTTTTCATAGGTACTATCAATCATGTGGAATGAGACAATCAGAAAAAAGTGAATTGCTACTGGAAGTACTGACACCGAAAGCTTTCAGTGGGCCAAACATGTTCAACAGCCCATGCTCCGTTTTCCAGTTCCTCACACCATCACTGTATCCTCTACGCACAATCGCCCTCTCACCATTCCAAAACACAATCAGTCAACTTAAATGTAAGTGTCGTCTAGTCTCTTGCCTCAAACTCATCTCTTCTTCCCTGAGGGGGGAATCATATGCAGAAAAGGAGAGGAGACAAGGAGGAAACGAAAAAATAAAAGTGAAGAGGAGCTGAGAAATATGGAGAGCAGTAGCAAACCAAAGACTCAGAACAAACATGTTGGAGGACTGGAGAGAGTGAGGGTCTGCTTCATTTCCCTGTTTCCATATGTTACCAGTTCATTATGTGCTTTTACCACATTAACATAATGGAGAGCTCCTTACCACCGCAACCACAGGCTGTTACTCACAGAAGCGTGCATGCATTCCAGTATGCAAACACACACACACACACACACAAATGTAATTACGCTGAGCTACACGTACACTGCTGTGTTAAAATGTATGTTAATCATTATGCGAGCAGCAATAGCAACTTCCTCCAAGAAATCCCCCTACTCACGCAGATAAAAGACATACATGAGGCCACCCACTGCTAGTGCGCTGCTGTTTCTGCATCAAATCCTTGTTTTCATTTAACTGGAAACATTCACTGCTGTAAAATGCCCTGACTCTGCCATGACTATCCATAACACCCAGCACAATTTTGTAGTAAAACCTGGAATATGGTTCAATTGTTCCCCAGCATCAGTGACTATATTTCAATGTGTAGCTGGTTAAATAAAGGATGTTGTAAACATTCCAATATTGTCTAATCATTCATGTCAAATGGTATGTGATATATATGACCAATTGGATGTTGTTTTTTAATCAAAAAGATCCCCAAAGTCGTTCTCATTGGATTTGTTGGAGCAATTTCATACTCTAAGAATTGTCCTCCATCCTGGTTTGATAGGTTTAATTGACAAAGACATCTAGTTGCTGTGTGACCTGTGACTGTTTTATGTCACGTTCAAAGGCAAAACTGGCCTGAAGGAGATTAGATCACAAATCGTGTGACTTTCACATAAGAGTTTGCTTTCCCTTTCTTACCAATAGTCAGTGTTTTTTTCTTTCAACCATGATCATAATTTATCCCAACTTAGCCACCCCATACCTAATTTCTCATTTCAGCCCTCTTATCTTTTTTGTAGACACTATATCGTACCACTGTTTCCTTCTGTTCTCCCCGAAAATTCTCCAAAATATTTTGTTTAGTCTGTTCATCCATATATCTCCCTGTCTCTCTACTAAAAGAGTCTAAACACTTTCAGTACCTACTTGTTCTCGACCATGGCATATACATAATAAGATGCAGCACAGGTAAATGCTTAATGCTAACATCAGCATGCTAACATGCTCACAATGATAATACTAACATGCTAACGTTTGGCAGGTATAATATTTACTATGTTGTTCTTAGTCTAGCATGTTAGGATTTTATTTAGCAGTGAACAAAAGAACAGCTGAGGTTGATGGGAATGTTTTGTAGGTCATAAATCAAAGTATAAGTAAAAGTCAGGGATCACTAAAGTTATTAAAATTTGTCCTGAGTGGGACACGAATGTCAAAATCTCATGGCAATCCATCTCATGCTGAGGCATTTCACTTAAAATCATAAATGTCACTGCCAGTGCTAGTGGAAAAGTCAAGGCATCATCAAAGTCAATAGGATTCATCCTCTGGGACCAATGTCTGTACAAAATTTCATGGTAATCCATCCAATAGTTGAGATATTTCTGTCTGGACCAAATTGATGATCAATGTTACCATCCGCGGAGCCATCCCACTAGCCAGAAAACATTTGGACATATAGAATGTTTCCATATGATTGAACCTGTAAGTCCTACTTCATCTAACCACACCAACTGGAGCATTGTTGCGAAGTACGTTCTGGTATATTCCTGTTAAGTATTTATAATCTGAAACAAATATATATGGCGTGAAAGTAATTCTTGATGTTTGAGAGAGTAGTTTGACACAATGATCTTAATTCAAGGTCCACTTATTTTTTCTGAACTTTCATGGTCTGCTCAGTTATTGCGTCAGTCTCCGTGACAACTGAACAAACTGCATTCAATTTTCGGAAAAAGCTAGTAAGTAGATCTTAAGTTAAGATGTTTTTATCAAAGCTATGCAAAACATTTTGCAATATTCCTTTAAGGTTTTCCTAGTAACTTCTATTGTACTACTAATGGCCAAGAATCCTAGAACAAAAAGTCAAATCCATTCTGTTACATTCCTGTAAAGTAAGTCTTCATAGCATGCTCAGTGCCCTGGTACTCGGTTTCCTTGAACCAAACACTCATATACATAACAACTCATTTATCAAATTCCCTGGCTTCCTTGTATGAAAACACCTCTTTAAATTACCCTGATATTGACTGAGTTTCATGACCAGAGGGAAACCTGGTTAACAATCAACAGAGCTTCTAATCTTTCAGTAGCAGTTATAAAGCAGTCAGCAGTCTTACCTCTGCAGAGTCAGAATGCTGCCCAGGTTTCTGTACAAAACGATGCCAGTTACAAACGTCGAGGACTCGTCTGAATCTGTGTTGGGGAAGAAACAGAGGTACACACACAAAAAAGCAAGGAGGTCAAAGTCAAATAAGAAAGGAGTGTTTAGAGGAGTGTTGGGAGAGACTGGATGGTTCAGTTTCTGTTAGTACAGTGGCCTGCTATAGAGGAGAATGCAGGTCAGCCATGCTGCCTCCATTTCTCCAGTCCCCAAGAGCTCTTTACACTGGAGTTGGCCTACATGACTAGTCAGCTATAAATGCTGTCTCTTACACTGCTTTACAGTCAGTGTAAGAGACAGCTGCACACACACACACAGATACATGCATGCACAACTGGCACTTCTAATTTCCATAACCTCCATAGTGGCAGATAGTAGCAGTACAGCCTGACACTGTCCTCACCCTGGGAAAACACAACAAAACAGTGTTTGACTAAATTTCACTTCAGCAGTGGAGGAGTAAAGAAACTCTGGCCTGGCTGAAAAGTATCTCTCTACATAAAGGGCACAATGCTTGCGCCAATGCCCAATACTGCATTGGGACAAAACACTGAACTGCACTGAACGTGGCACTAGATTTAAATCCTGGTGAAGAGGATTCCAAATCTCTGATCAGAGTACAGTGCTTCAGTGGCCCACCATGGTTACGTGTTCATGATCTGCATTATAGTGTGGCACTGGACTTAAAGGGAAATTCCATCATTTTTAAACCTGGGCCCTATTTTTACAAATGTTGGGGTCTAAATGACTAATACTCCAATAATCCAAATGTTTTGGAATTGGTCCAGTAGATCACCTCCACTGGCATCCGTGAACAGGCTGCAATGGCTGCAACGTAATCATTGTGGGCAATTGCGCCAGTGAAAAGCACGTCCACTAAAAGTGCTTATTTTTGCCACTGACAGGCTCAGATTGTTGACTGTTTTGTTAAAGAGTAAGATCCTTTTTGTTTAACCAGAAACAGAAAGTCTCGCTCAAGGAAAATCTCGCTCTGAAATCTCACAAGACGATTACGTTGCAGCCATTGCAGCCCGTTCGCGGATGTCAGCGGAGGTGATCTACTGGACCAGTTCCAAAATGTTTGGTAAATATCAGTCATTTCATTAGTCATTTGTAAAAAACAGGGCCCAGGTTTAAAAATACCGGAGTTTCCCTTTAAGTATATGATCTGCATTTGGTTAAAACCTGAAACTCTCTAAAGATAGTGGATATATTTCCTTTATTACGTTTATACTTTTTTAAATCTTTTTTTTTTCATCAAGAAGAGTGCAAGAAGTGACAGTTTGAACATGAATGAGTCAGGGCTTTGCATCTACATCATTTTACCCTCAGGTCATCCAACGTTCAGGCTGCCATAGTTATTTGAGTGACACCTGAGCAGTGGTGCATGTGCTTCTTTGAAATAGTGATCAGCCAATTTACAAAAGACCTACAGTACTTACAGTTGGACATTTATTGGCTGATATTGATGTGTGCATCTCTACATGTGGCTGCAGCTCTCTGTGGGTGAGCCCCCCCTGCTGCAGTTAAGGGACAACAGAGTGGTGCCAGCATTGGAATAAATTTGTCAAAACTTGACTGCTGGACTACATGAAGGCACAGACAGGCCTGGGGCGAGGAGAAGCCTTCCCTTTCCGGCTGCAGTGTCAAATGCGAAAAAAAACACAACTCCATCTGCCGGGCCATCTGAAGACATCCAGCTCTTCTGCTCCAGCACACTACATGGCAGCCTGATAGCACGTAGTAGTGTGCCAGGCAGCAGGCAGAGGCTGTAGCTCCCAGGCAACAGCTGAGCTCCCATGGGCATCAGGGGGGAACCGAGCAAGACGCGTGTGTGTATGTGTGTGTGAGGGGGATGAAGTATCATGTGTCCTGCTCATCCACTCTTTGGCTGGCCCATCCAATATGCTCAGCCAGACTGTCTGTGCCCAACAAGAGCAAGCCTGGAGGGACTTTAACCAGTGATTCAATAAGTCATGTGTCTGTGTGCGAGAACTGAAACAGTTCTTAGCCAAGTATCTGTCCATATACATTTGTTTGTATGATGTATGAACTGAGAATTTGTTGGCATATGTTGGAGTGTGAATATGCATAATAGCCATGCATTAGCTTCTTTACTCACATGGCTTCACATTAGTAATAAGCAGACAAAGCTAAATTTTATGAAACAAGCATAAACTCTGAAATACATTCTGTGGCTCAGTCTAATTCCTGCTTCAACACACCTCAGTTTGCACGGAGGGAATGCAATACTGGGGGCTCTTCTCAACCAGTTAGTGTTGAGAGGAAGTGGACTAGAAAACTCTTTAAGAGCGAGTGTGCACTTGTGCTTACCTAATATACTCCATTACCTCCTAACAGTAACACATGTGCCAAGAATGGAGTAAACATCATAAAAATTTAACTTACGTCTTGCTTCTCTATCAGATATTATTTCGATCATGCACATGAACTTTGGCTGTATTTTGCTCACACTGCCTTTTAATGGAGGCTTTAAACAACAAAGACAGAATGTGAGGTGGCATTAAAAGAAAAAATAAGGAGAATATTGTCTCCAAATTCATTTGACTGGTATTATTACATATGCATCCAAAATAATGCTCATTTCATTTTATTTTATTCTCTGTTATGTACTTGCAGGGAAATAGCGCACGATATAACACAGCATCTGGGTAAGCAAGGTGTCTGTTGGCATCTCTGGTGACTGCTGCTTCCTGCTTATTGAGGAGCATGCCAAGTGTGTCCCACAATTTAACTGTTACCTTAGATGTTCCCTGTGGGTTGTTTACCTTTAGCAGTGCTATGGGGATGTTTTTCTGTGAGTGGGTCCCCGTTTTGTTTATCTCGTGCAAATGCACAAGGACACACATGCACGCAAGTGTAACGGTGACGTGGTGCACAGTTCTACCAATGGTCTCACACTATTCTACTGATCAACACCAGGATACGCTGAAATGTGCCAACAGAGGCAGTGAAAAAGAAGATTGCTAGCAAGTAAACATGGATGTAAACAATGCTGGATTTAAAATGCGTAACATATGGGCTTTGCAAATGCTTTACAAGGAAATAAATGTATGTTTTTTTAAGCCACATTTTTACCAAGACTTTTGGTATAGTATCCCTGATATACCTAAACCCTAGATCTGTTTTGCTTTTCCATCACCGCTTCAACCACGTAAGTAGCGTGACATCATATCTAACGAAACACAGTAAACGAAGGAACACAAGAACACACCTCGGTGATCGTCCACGGAACAGAGTTGCACACCGACATTTTCAGAATTAAAAAAAAGAATTTGCGTGGAGTATTTAGAGTCTCCATCGCAATCAATGGAATATTTAAAAGTGGCAGTTTTGTGCATTGAGTCATGCGAGAAGTGACAATTCTCTTGACCAATCAACGGACTGCAATGTTTCTAGCTCCACCTTCAAGTCCTGGCTCAGTGTGCTAGGCACCTCAACAGAGGGGTAACGAAACAACGGGACAGAATGAAGTGTTTCTATTGGTACCATCCACAATGTTTGCCAATGGAAACATGAAAATAAGCATTCTTATGTGTAATGAACTGAATTGAACTGAACTGGACTGCTTGGTGGAAACGCAGCTTTAGACTCCAAGGATAAACACAGTGTGTTTTGGTGCATACCACTGAATGTAAACGTAACTTTTGTTTGTTTACAAGAAAACTCCACAGGGCACCTTTAATACTGAGAGCAATCCACTGCTGTGAGTGTGACTTCATGTGGACAGATGCTGGAGAAAAATAACAGAAAGAATTGAAGTTTTCGGTGAGTTCTGTGATCAGTCTGAGCTGAAACTTGAACTCACACATTGACACCTTCCACACAAATCGGTTACTTTTCTAGCAAGCTACAGCTAATGTCTGTACAGCTGGCGAATTAGCTATTTGGGCGCATAAACACTGACTGCAAAAATGTAAACTGAGTAAATCATTGAGTGAACGTAACTTAACACTACGTTTTAGCCTGTTACAGGTTCATTTAAAAAAGAAATGAACACCTCACCAGGAGATTCATTTGTTGTTTTCTGCTTGTGGTCTCATTCCAGAAACTCTAAGTCAGGTCATCTAATGATGATGTCTTTAACGCAAGACTCAAGAGAATTTTGGGAAATTAAATATAATTAACCGTGTAACTGCCAATTGAGCAAAAGTTGCATAGTTTCACTTTAAACAACCATATAGGTGGTTTTGTTCTAGTTGATTTCTACAAATCCCAGATATCTGTAAAAATCTGTAAATCTAAATCTCCAAATCCCAATTTCTTCACATCACAGTTAAACAAACCATGTCACTGTGTTTTTTAAAACATGTTTCTACTGTTTTATTTATGGCATCCATTCGTTTTTATTCATTTCCATACAAAATATAAAAATCTATTAGCAGAAGCACTGCATGGCAACGCAATGATAAAAGCACTTTGAAAAACGTAATGCAGACTTGATGTTTACTGTGATGGATTACACAACTGAACCAAACTCTCAAGAGGCTCTTACAGTGTAATACATGTACCTTATGGAAATTGAGGGAAAAACAATGGCCACCTGGAACACTTTTGAATAACACATCCAGAAATCTAAAATTGTGCAGCATGCATTTGAAAATGGTAAGCAAAAATATAAAGTATGCAGGATTTGTAGTTTAAGGAACTAAAAGTTGCAGACACACCAGTATGGTCCTTTAAGTTAATGGTTAAAGTTTTGATCACTGTGTTAAACTACATTTTTCCTGAGGTGCCTCATAGACGTCTTTACGTTTCCCAGCAAACCTCTGCCATAACCACATCCCTGGGCTCTGACGCCTTCTCAGGATCGATGTCATTGGCCAACTCCAGGACAGTTAGTCGCGTCACACAGCACTCACATGAATCTTCAGAATGTAAACGCTGTTTGACGCCTGTTTTAGTGTTGGAAAAGTTTTTTGAGCGTGTTTATGATGATTTGTCTCTGATTAGTGATGTTGTTAGCAAGCTAGCTTCGCTGCACTGATTCTGAGGTAAATGATCCCATTTTGAAGTGAGGAACAATGACCAGTCCTATTACAGACGTACTTGATGATCAGCTACTACGTGCTGATCTTTTGTCGATTATAAATAGACTAAACACAATAACGACAGAGCCAGTATAAACTGATTTACTGTGCAGTAACCTTATAGAATTTACCTCAGAATCAGTGCAGCGATTAGCAAGCTAGCTAGCTACCAACATCATTAATCAGAGACAGATCATCATAATCATGCTAACAACATATTAAAAAACGTCCTGCCAGCCGCGTGTTGTAAGCAAACCAATGACGCAAGTAGAACTACTCAGCTGGCTATCTGGAAGTTGGGGCGTGGTTATGGCAGAGGTGCACTGGGAAAAGTAAAGACACACCTCATAGCATAGGCACTTAGGGCCCTGCAGCTGATAGAAAATTACAAGTATGATGTCGGTGACTTTCTTTATCTTACGAAGTAATTAACACAGTTTAGATTTTTGCACTTAATTGTAGGTGATTGTTGTTCTGTTGCATGTTTGCACACTGCAAAGAGGAGGCAAATCAAATTCTGCCTGTAGCCCCCAACACTGTTTCATTTAATGTTCACATTCCTCTCTGTTCTTTTGTTGCCTACAGAGCACATTTTTTTCATTTGAAGAAAAAGGCTTATTTCAGGACATTCCTGGAGATGTGAGAAGGGGCCAATCAATCAGTCAAGTGTAAACAAGGTATCAGAGAGCCATTTTAATCCATGTAAGCAAGTCCAAGCTGTATGCATAAAGAGGGCTGGCTGCTGGTGTGACATTGCCACCGTGGAGACACATCTCCCAGCTGGGGAGGAAATTGTCTCTAATTGCTCCTGATTGGCTCCTGTTGACTCCTGATTAGGAGTGACGGCCTCATTAGCATACTAGCAGTAGCAGGGCTGTCTTTAATGGTCGAAAACATCCTGACTGACAAATAACCCTACTGCTACTGAAAACTGTGCACCTAGCACCTGCCTGCAGTGAAGAGTCTAGGTCAATGGTAATTTTGACCTAGGAGGACCTCCAAACTCCATGTGTTGTATATGCATATGTAAGTTCAGAGCCCCTCCTCTTTCATTTCTTCTTCTGTGGTCCCTACCATAAATTCCTTTTACCCCTTCCCCTCTCCCTTATTTGTTCATGAGGTATGTCTTACTGTATTTGGTTTCATTCCATGGTTAATATTTTGCCATGAGCCCTTTTTGTACAGTTCCCCTATGGGAGAGGAGCTGGAGTGGGCAGATGAATAAACATGGAGGTTCTGTTTCTCTATTTTTTACCAGAAGAAACGAAGGTCAACCGTAAAGGTTTCACAGCGTCCAACCAACACAGAAGCCCATTGGTTACACTGGTTAATAATGTTCACAATGCATGATGCAAAAACACAAATATCACCAAATATCACCAAAATGAATACTGATAGTGGATGATGCTGGAAAACTCCAGATTATATTCAATGACAATGTTTTGGAATGTTGACCACTGATAGTTTTTAATCTTTTTTTTAATACAATATTGATGCATGGCAACTAGAGTATGATCAATTACCAGGGTATGAACCCTCTCCTCGGCATTAAAGCTAAAAACATTATGCAGCCAGTCTCCTCACACTCCAGCGTCCACTCATACAACTCTACTGAGTCATCTGAATGAAGAGTTCCCCAATATTATCATTTTCCCTAGGGAAACTCAACCAGACACCTTTTTTGGCAACTCTGGTGGTGTGTAGCCATGCCAACGTTTTGGTTTTACTTGCTGGGATTTTGAGATATGCCTGTGAGATTTCTGCCATTACTCAATTAAAAAATACATTTTAACAAACTCAACTGCAACATAGGCAGATTGGTGTGACGTCAGCAGTGATCCAGGTACTGTTCCAGAGTGTTGTGATGAATAGGGAGCTGAGCCTGAAGGCAAAGCTCTTGATTTACCATCAATCTGCATTCCAACCCTCACCTATGGTCACAAGCTTTGGGAAGTGAGAGTTCAACTGTGGCTGAAATGTGTTACTTGTGCAGGGTGTCTGGGTTCACCCTTAGAGACACCTTTGTGTTGAAAGGAGCCAATTGAGGTGGTGCATGTGATAAGGAAGCATCTTGCACCTCTCCCTGTGGGGGGTGTTCTGGGCACATCTGCCTGGTAGGAGACCCCAGGGCACACCCAGTCTGGCAAGGTTATACTGTATAGTCCATCTGGCCTGGGGAACGTGTTGGGATCCCCATGGAAGAGCTGGTGGATGTGCCTGGGGAGGAAAACCTCTGGCTGCCACTGCTTGCACCTGGATAAAGTGCAACATGTTTTTTGTTGCTGTTAAGTTTTTCTGTTGTCTGTCAGTTATTTGAGCATCACAAACTAAATTCCATTCATCTCCATTGTATTGGAGTGGTGGTAACTAACTACATGGCTGCATACCACTAAACTTAATTAAGAATGTTTTTGAGAAGGTTCTGACCCTTTGAATAAGGGAAATAGTTTGTGCAGCACACATGCACAGGAATATTCATTTTCTACAGATACAGTATCTGGCCTGTGTTCTGATAAAGTATGATCATCCTGTATACAAGATGAAAATGTACTTATTTGTTTTTCTTAATGTTCTGCTGTTTTTTCTTCAATTACTTTCAAAATGACTTTCCTATTCTTTTTTCTTTCAGTGCGCTCTTTTGTTATTCTACACACATACACATACACTCAACCACTTTATTGATGCAATCCAAAACAACAGCTTAGCCATGAATTCTACATTTACAAAGCCTGTGAGGTTCGGGTTTTGGTGACTGTTTTGGGAATGTGTAAATTCATTTATGTTTATTATTGAGGTCATAGTTATGGTGGTGTTGTGCTGTACTGCACTGTACTGTACTGTACTCTACATTACACTCATATTTTTGTCCTCCCTATTTACATACATGAGGGGGTCAGACTATTAGAAACACCTCTCAATATAATACAGTCTAGTACAATACCACCACTGACTGCTAGAGCTAAAACATATTTAAATAACACCTCTATGACAGTGTCAACAAAAACTGAACATTAAACGCATCATAAAAGTTGACTTTATGACAGAACTGTTGTGTTGGATTGCATTAGACTGTACAGAAGTACCTACTGATGGGCGATTTCACAAAGAATGGATTACGGCCGCTGATAGCACAATGAGTTGCGCATCACTTGCAATTGCTATCTGCCCCGTCTCAAGTTCCGATTCACAAAAGATATTGCGCTGATGATATCACAGCACAAACACGCCCATAAAGTTTAGCAACTGAGTGCAATTATCCATGTGGCAACGTTGGCTATAAATGGTGGCTTTCCACCAACAACACAGTAGGCAGGAAGTGATCAGAATCAGAAAGTGATATTCTCTGAGTATCCGCTCACGAGCACACCTGGCATGACGGTGCCTTCACCTGGCTACAATCACTGCTGCCGTGATCACTGGAAAGTCTGGGCGTGACCCCCTTATAAATGCTCTTCAGTTACCACCAACTCTCTGAAGACGCTAATCATTTCACTCTAACTGCATGTGGTTATTAGCGCTGGTGTGTGACTTATTTTTGGCAATGAGGCTCATTTGCATAGAAAGGGGCCAATTTTGCAGCAAATGTACGCATATTCTACCTAATTTAAATTCGTGCAAATAGCACCGGAGCACTGAGATGCTATTTGCCAGGCAGCACAGTTAGGGTTGCATCTCAACCTTTGAGAATAACATGGTTTCTTTTTGTCTTATTTGTGCAGGTTTAGCAGCCGCAAAAGAGGCTAATGCTTATTTTCAGCATTGATCCAATCAATAATAAGATTTTATTGATTAATCAATACATTTTACTCTATAAAGTCAATCACTGTAAATCCTCATATTTGACACTTTTCAATTACATTGTGGTTCTTGTATTCTCAGTTTATCCCTGCTGTAAGACCACAGTTGTATAATTCCCTTTGTCTGTAAGCAACAAATAAGTATGGAAATTCGCCTGTTTGCTATTCAGTGGCATCAAATTATTAAGGCAAATGGGCTTTGGGTTAACATTTTATGAAACTTACTCTGGCCTCATTGAAGACAACGTGTCTTTTTGTTGTACAGCTGCTGAACAGTGGGTGATGAAAAATGATTTTGTTATTCCCCTGCATGTTTTATTTTCAACATTAAATACAACCATCTCTGCGTGCATTTGTCTGAGCGGGCCACTTTTCTTTGCAGATTAATGGCAGTAAACACTGTTTTATAAATCAACTGCTGTTCCCTATTTCTGCTGTTTTGTACACATACACAGATTCAAGCACATTCTCAGAAACAGAAGGCAGACAGGCCTGCTGTAATCAGTATGTGGGGAACATGGTTTTCTCTTTATAAATCATCCAAGAGACTCATTATGTTGTCAAATATGACATGAATTTGCCCACATAATAACCTGTAGTCACTCTTTCCTGGTTACTTGCACAGTGAATGTAGTTTGTACTTCGGTATGTGTGTTTGTTAGGTGTGTTACAGCTCTCACCTGGTTTCCCAGTAGACAGAATGTTCTTGGGGATGGTGACTCTGTCCTCAGAGCTGCGGGCCCAGTCCACCATGCCCCTCCAGCCTTTCATAGGGAAGCTGATGTCTGCATGACCCACCACTGGACGCTTGTGTACACTCAAAACTGTAAAAAGAGAAATGGTGATGACTGAAACTTTTGCTTGTTATACCCAATATTTACGCAACATTTTCTGCACCTGTTAGAACAGGTACTGAAATCTCTCATTTCGTGAGAGATTTCAGTAATCATGTTTTTCTCTGTGCTCTTCTCTCTTGTTTAAAGTGGGCGGAGCTAATTTGGAAGAAGGTGAAACAAACTTCCATGCGCCAATCAAAATTTCACAACATTTGAATCTGAATATGATTCTGGAAGTTCTCAAACTGGAAGTTTATTCTGGTGGGTTGCTTGCTTATGTTGCCAAGCTACTATCAATCAAATAAACCACACCCACACAGTCCTGATGAAGCAGAGTTTGTGAGAACTAAACTATTAATATAATAATATAATAATGAAAATAATATTTTAAAAAATGTAATGATGTAAAATGTAAACATGTAATAATAAAACATATACTTTTATGGAAAACATGTATCTTTTATAATGTCAGTATGGCCAAATTAACCTGCTAAGGGGTCCTAGGGCAAAGATTAGCTGCTGGGCCCCTATTAACTCATTCCTTCTACTCTCTGTACAGGGTGTTCAGTTTTCTACGCTGGCATATTACCCAGTCCCTGATTAGCTGTGTGGTAGTGTGATAGAAAACATTAAGGAATGTGCAAAATATAAGCACAAAAGTGAAATAATGAAGGTCTTAAAACTAGATTTTGACCTAAGGACCCTCCTTAAAACAGGGCCTCAAAGTCAGGCGATGAAACAGGACCCACCTTAAAGCCCTTATCATGTCAGTCGATGTTGTGCTCTAGTAGTGCATACTCCCAAACACATTTTCAATTACATCAGCACAAAGCAGTTGACACACGGTAAGCCTGGAGCTTTGGGGGACCATGGAGGTCTGGGGCCCCAGGGCAGTTACTCGGTTTGCCCGGTTGGTATTCCAGTCTTGAATGTCAGATATTACTACCAAGGAATGCTAAGTTGAATTTAGTATTCAGTAGCAGTCACTTTCTTTCTTTCTTTCAGATGACATACATGAAGGTGCCATGCATGTGGGCTAACGTGTTGGCTAACATAGAAGACAATGGATGCAGGTGTTTTAAAAAAATTTAAACAATACATATAAATATAAGAATAGCTAAATAATCAAAATAGAACAAAACAAAAAAAAGCAGTTGAAGTTCAAGTCTGGTGAATTCCCACATCCTATTCAACTTGACTACTTTGATGAGTTTGGAGGAAGAAACTCTGATCTAACTATATGTTGGCAGATGATGGAGCATCCCTGTGCAGGGCTTTGCTTATATTTGAGGTGTGGGAGGGAAGATCAGGTGGAAGGTCAGCCGCCCCAGGGGAGGTACGCTGCTGGTGTGGGCGACTATTTGGCTCCAGACAGCGAGGTGGCAAAGCTATAAACAGGACCTCTCATCTGGCCTCAATTCCCACATACTTTCCCTTGACTCAACTCAAACTCTGCCTCGTTTTTATCTGGAGGTCACAGAGAGCAGTAGAGCCTCTGTGATGACTACAATACATTACTTTTTCCCTATTTGAGAAATATAGAGCGTTTAGCGTCACTGGGCAATGGACGGAGGCAGCAGGTAGTTGTGAATGTGGATTTAGAGTCCCATGAGACACATCTGAATACCTCCTGCCCTGGTGAGTGCTAATATTTACCATGGCTTTGTTCTCTTGATGTAGATACTGGGGAACAGAAATAGAATGCTACAGAAAGAAAGATTGTGCCTCAATAAAAATTAGTTAAAACAGAGGAATATACAAGAAAGGATGGTGGGCAAATACCAGCATTCAAAAAATGGAGGACCCAATCTGAGCCGATCCAGGTTGTGAGTCCAGACTTTCCCAACCCAGAGCCTCCACTAGACTCCAGGCTAGCTCCAGTTTTACTTGCAAAATGTGAGTATGTTTTTTTTGCAACTAAAGATATAAACAAGCATACATAGGACAACTGAATTAAATAACCTTCACTCAATAGGGCTTTAGGGCAAAACAGCCACATACTTTGCCGGGGATTAAATTATGCTTGTTGCTATACAGTACTTATACTAGCTTTACTACTTACCACCATCATTTAAAGGTTTTGCAGTATTTCTAACCAGACAACAACAATAGAAACTTTATATACAATGAAAAAGTGCATTATAGATGCAGTGTTGAAGCTCTGTTATATTTGTAGACAAGCTATTAATTAAAGTTGAGGCTGTCAAACACACCGTGTGCAAATGTTTATTAAAGTTTTTAACTTTGCTTCATTTTCATGAAGGTCAGTTTGAGCTTTCGGGAAAGAAAAAAAAATATATATATATATATTTAAATTTCTGAAGACTTGTTATTTACAATGAATTATGAATTAGAGCCTGACCAAGATTGGACTTTTGTTGCAGATACATATATGCATATGCAATTTGGTAATTCAAGACCAATTAAGGGATCCTTGTGACCAAGACATCTACAGTGCAAGATATTTTACAGCTAACATGACACTAACAGCAAATAAAATAATACAGTTTGAAAAGTAAAATTTACTGGAAATTAAACAACACACATACAACAAAAAATATAAAGTTGAAATAATGAGATTTAAGCATTCTATATAACAAAAACAAATAACAAAAACAAAAAAAACTATAATGAGCTATAACTAATAATTCCCTTTGGCTGTACTGGACTTTGTCTATACTGAAATAAAGATTAAAAGGAGCACTCACATGAAGATCAGTTCAGAGACTCAGTCCCAGTCAGGGACCTTCTAATGCAGGCTATTGAGCTGCATTATGGGGTGTGTAGGATCTGTACTAGGGACTAAAAGTCATGATATCTTGGCCTCTTCTTCTTCAATTTTGACCATTCTCTTTTTAATCACTCACAAGCCCCCCAGATTCATGGCAGTGCAATACTAAAATACCCCTTTCAATTATATAATTCTGTGGTGTGGGCAAGATAGTATCATTAATGTTTGATTAACATTTAATGTTTAAAATAGACTGTAACCAGTGACTATTTCCTCTTTAGGTATTCATTTATCCTTAATTGTTTGGAACCCATTTGTTTCTGTCTGTGTGATGTAAGCTAAAAGAAAGTCCAATCAAAATTTTTTTTTTAAACTGTTCAAAAGACTCCATATTAATGATCTAGTGAACAAACTATGTGTGATATTGCTTTTAAATTACCTCAAACATATCTTTGGCATTTCTGACATTTTTTGCACTAAACTAAAATCAACCAATAATATAATATAAGTCCTGTGTATGGACACTAGCTGACAGGACATACAGCTTTTGCTGGATGCGACACTGGTTGTTGTGGGTAAACTTGATACTGAAGGCACAGGTAATGTCTGGTCAACCATCAGGTCACCCTCCCCTGTCCTCCCTTTCATGTATTGCCATTGTAGTTATGAAATGAATCATCAGAGAAAGAAAAGCTGTGATAAGAGTATTTGTTTTGATATACAGACATAGCTGTGGAGATCTCCAGGATGGAGATAAGGCTGACCTAGGTTATCGGTGACTTCATACATGTCTTGAAAGTCTTTCATCCTCAGGCCAATGACATCCACAAAGTCCTCCACCAGACGGAACAGCTCTTTGATGTTTGGCCCCAGCTGAGAAAACAGAGACACATGAAAGTAGAATGACAGAAAAAGGATTATGGATTTGAGGTGAATATTCTGAACTGCTGTTGAAACACTTGACACGCAAAAGACCTTTTATAGAAGAGCTGTATTTGTGGCAAACATTGTCATTCCATCCCCTGTTGGTTCAGTGCCACCATTTCTCATATTCCACACAGCTATGCCTAACATGCGTGCGTCACAGTCTTACTCTTCATTTTGATGACGACAGTATATGCAATTAACTGTAAGATTTGCAGTCTTAGTTTGCTTTTTCTTTAGATATTTTTGGGGCATTTTTGCCTTTATTATTTAGTGACGGCTGAAGAGAGGCAGGAGAGGCGGGAGAGAGAGAGGGGATGCATGCAGCAAAGGGCCCGGGTCACTGCGGTAAGGACCCAGCCTTAATGGTATGTGCTCTACCAGGTGAGCTACTGGGGTGCCCGTTTTTTTTAAATCTGGGGATACACTATCTCACTAATGAGCAACACATAATGAGTGCTCTGGATATTAATAATGTGAAGACTGTAGTCCTCCACCATGACAGGATTATTTAACATTTATGAGCTGCATTTACAGTTAAGTTGAGCAAGTAAAACAAATTCAAGTCAAGGTTGAGTTAAGGCAACAATATTCAGTAAAGTTTGCTTTACAGCGACTTTGTTATACAATCAGTTGAATCTGCTCCCAGTCTGTAGTGTTCGTTTTACAGAGAAATCCAGTCATTTTCTCTGAAAAAAGACAATAAAAATCTGTGTAAAATGTGTGACGTCTTGTATACCACGTCCTCAAAGTATAAGATACTGCAAACAACATGTTTAGTCTGACTTGGACAAGATATATAAAATCAGAAATCAGCTCTTACTCAAGTCTTTGCATTGTGGAAAGTTCTATTTCATTTTCCCTGACCACCATAGACTGTATATTTCCAGGTATTACATTTTACCATTGAGGAATAAAGGGACACCTCTGGCTACTTGGAAGCTGGAACATACACATTCAAAATGAAATATTACAGCCCCACTGAAAAATGGTCAACAGTAATGTTAAGTTTGTGTTTATACCAAATCATATTGATTTGGTCATGTTAAATAAGAACTGAAAATAAAGAGGTCTTGGCATGCCACAGTTGCAGGTAATAATAATTGCAGTTGTAATAATAACAGTGCCTCCTTAATATAATACTTTTATTATACAAGAACAAACTTCTTCCTTCTTGTGCACAAGGCATGTTATTTGCATTTTAAGACACTGGGCTCATTTTGAGGGAACCTGGTTGGTGTATTTGGCATTGTTCTGATGCCTGTGTGGTGACACTCCGAAGAAAAGGATGGACGGCTGGATGGAAGCAAATATAGTAAATGCGAGTGGATGAGTGCAGCAGATGGATGAGTGGGTGTTTGCGCTGACTCGGTTACTCATTAGCTATAGCTATTTCTGTCTTTCAGCATTTCTCCTCGCTCCTGTCCTTCTAACTCTCAGTCTGAAAAGATACAGGTGGGCTGTTTGTCCACCTGTGTCTTTGTCAGTGTCTAACCCATCAACAGCTTCAGGGTTGTTATTATTACTGTACACTAAGTTCTACAAAAGATGTAATTACAGATGAGGTGATGATGTGAATCCTGTTTTAGAAAGAGAGGGTGATACTAACCAGTTGTGCTTCCTCCCATCTCTCTCTGTTCTCTTCCATCAACAGATTGCTGACTGACTGCACAAAGTTCTGAAAAACAAAGAGAAAATGTTCCATATGCCTGATATATCTTATTCTTCTATGTGGCAGAGCTCCATTGTTGTCCAAAAACTATTAAAAACAGATCAATGAGCTGCACTGTTGCACTTGGTGACATGTTCCGTCAACACCATGAACACACACACTAGTTTTTGTTTTTTTTAATTCAATCCCACATACTTCGTCCTGCTGCCAGAAGTACTCACTAGAGCACCAACTGTGTGTTAATCCACAGTTGAAAATAGTCCCCAACAAATGAACTTTTTCCTCCTGTTTGAGTAATGTTTGCTAAAAACTACAGTGACCAGCTGTTTTAGGAAATTACTGTCAGACATGGGTGTTTACCATTCAGGGAGGGTGTAACCAAATTGCGTTATGGGAAGTGTAGGATTCATGTGCACTACACGAACAAAACAAAGACTCATTCATAAAAACATTGCTCCATAAAGCTACTAGTTCTCAAACATTCCACAGCAGTACCTTTAAAAAAAAAAGTCTCATCCTTTAATACGTTTTTGACAGTTATAGGGATAGACTAATATTTCAAATTTCAATATTTTGTGCTTTTGAGCCTTAATTCCTCTAAATTGAAAATATTATCATGTGTGTTTTCACCTTAAGTGTAATATTGTAACTGCATTACAAATAGCAGTACACTACTAGCAAACCCATATATCAACTCACCCTCATGTCTGCACTGCTGGGACTGTAGTATGCCCTCCTGAAGATCTCTGTCATGTTCTTCAGCACGTCCACGATGGCCAGCAGATCACCACTGTAGCTGGTCCCATCACTGGACGTCACCCTCAGCTTGGTCATCACCTCTGAAACTCCATCTCCCACAAGGCCACGCTGTGCTTTGGATAAGTGTTCCCGCGTCTGACAGAGAAAGTGTCCTGTGTTAGATTTCACACTAAGTGATCAACACATCATATCTGTTTTTATGGTAACAGCTTAGGGCAGAATCAGTTTTCTTCAATATAACAGTGCCAGCAGGCTTTGGCACAATATCCTGGAGAATAATATTAAAATCTATTGAAATTTCTCACCTTTGTGCCCTAACAGACACATTTGAAAAGCCACACTCAATGTCTTTATATGGTTATTTTGCTTTAAGGTTAGCAGGAGTGTAAAAGAAAAAAATCTTAATGCTCACCAGAGTTTGTATACTGCGATAGTCATTGGAAATGCATTTCATATAGGTGGGATTCTCCCAGTAGGCGATGCCCTCCTCGTCCAGGGTGCAGCGGCGCAGGATAAGCCCTGTGTGGGGACACATGAAACAAGGATTCTATATCACCAAAGTGTGTTTCTAATTCAACTTCTAAAAATGCCAGTGGACATTCAAGTCTTATAGATGTTAAGGTGTGAGCTCACCCATGGCATTGGGAGGACAGCGTACAGCTGCTGTATCCCCAGCTGGAGTCATCTTCCACACAACATTGGAGAAGTTATCCTCACCACATATTTCATGAGGTTCTATTCACAAAAAGAGTAAATGAGCTTAATAGAACTTCATCATGTAAACTTGGTTACAGTAGGGATAAAAAATATTTTTGATATATATTGATATATATACTAATATAGTCAATCAGTATTCCATCCCTGATGAAATACTGCTGACAAAGAAACCTGTGTTCCCGTCCACTGACCTGGGCATCTCTTTTCGTTACAGCGCCGGACCTCTTCTCCCTCTCCAGGACAAGGCTGCCCTCCAAAAAAGGGCCCATAGCAAATCCTGTTTCTCTGCTGGCTCCCTCCACCACAGGTTTTAGAACAGCCGGACCACAAAGACCACGGCTGCCACTTACCATCCACTGACAGAATGCATACAACATGAGGGTGTTAGACAGGACTTGGTCAGGCACAATGAAACACACACATACCAGTCATGCATACAGACCATATCAGTGTTTTTGCAAGTTCTAGTCCATTTAGTACAAATTGTGTATAATTTACATTACTGCAGATCATTTATCAAAACACATTGTACTGTTTTGGATTTGCCATCCAATTGCCATTGGTTTGTATTTATTTCCCTAGACCATTAAAATGAACTAGCAGGGACTTGAAACTTGTTTAATGCAATTCATTGATAATTCATAGCATTCTGAAATGAATGAAAACTGGTAGCAGTCTGAAAAGCAGGAGAACACATTCATTAATTTAAACCAGAAGGTTGGTTAGTTAGTGAAAAACAGCTTCAAAAATTACCATTGACTGATAACAGAACCATACAACAACAACTTTGCCTGAATCAAATACAGTCTGATCAAAGAATACGGAAACAGTCAATGTCAGCTTTCTGTACTTGACAGGTTTCGCCCTCTGTGCTACACATATGGTCTGTACCAAAAAAGTACTGAGTATTGATTGTTTGTGTGAATATTTTTTGCCTGAATTTATTGGTTTGTGTTATATTATAGTTGGGCTGGAGAAGATTGCCATTATGTACTGCCTACATAGACAATTAGCACCATGGACAGCACCCACTAGGGCTTTGAATACATTTGACATTTCCCCAATTTCACATTTATTGTTTGTCAAGTAGTTGATTACTGGACTGAATCCTTGCTTTGCTTTGACGATGCTTTGTACAAAGAGTAATTAGCTTTAAGGAGTACCTAGATATGGCTATTTACATCATGTAAGATACAAAATCTCAATCTGTGACCGTGGTGGGGTTTGTTATATTTCTCTGTGGATCTCTACATTGTATCTGAGTAGGTAATAAGCTTTGCAATAGTGTATATAACTTTCATGTTAAGAAGTGGGAGTCATACATCTCTATAATATCTGCATTGTTATTTTTTAAGTCTAATTATTAAAAAAAAAAATCAAAAGTTAGTTGTATTCCGCTGGTACCACACTCTGTGCCATTTTGTGTTTAAAGTGGTTTGATTACGTAGGCATTCCCAGTGTGAATTATTCAGTATTGAACTGAAGACCCACATCATGCAATAGAAACACAAAGGACCTGCAGCAATAAAGTGTCCAGTAAATTACAAAGTAATACATTCTAAAAGTTAATTTATGTATGATTAAATATCCAGTTTATATATGGTAGCTCTTGGCCTTTTAGTAAACCTGTTGTGAAAGAGCAAGAAATAGATTTTTAGAGCGCAGTAAATATTTTGATTTGGCTGTAGCCCTGTCTCTTTCATACCTGGGCACTCCCCAAGAAAGCAGTCAACAGTCTCCAGCCACTCTCCTCTGCACTCAGAGCCTCCGTACGAGGGGCCGTTACACTCCCTGGTTCTCTGCATCGTCCCATTAGAGCAGGAGGCAGAGCACGAGCTCCAGCTGGACCACTCATTCCATACTCCATCCACTGAGAATGACCAGGGTCACCAACAACAGTCAAACAGGAAGACAGACAAAACAGTACACGAAAAATGTATGTTAGTTATTTGGTGTATTATGGGTTATATACTAAATCAAAGACATTTTTTAAATAAAGAGTTGTATTTCATGAGTCCACTTTCCTTATCCACGTGGTGCTCACTGCTGAATATTTCTACTTGGACATATCAAATCTTGATGTATTCTTGAGAAATTCATGTGCTGATGTACATTACATACAGTCATTTTTTGTTTGTTTATGGACCAGCTTTAAGGGTTCAGTAAGCTTAAAAGCAAGTATGAAGTCAAAGGCAAAAGCTGTTCCAAATGGACACGCTTGAAGGCAAGGCAAAAAGCCTGCCATTATAGGGGGACGAGATGTGATGAAGCTTCCTGGTGTTTACATGGTTGTATGCGTAAGAAGAAGGCAAAAGTCTACAGACACGGATGTGTTTCAACATGTTTGTCAGCACATAAGGTCATATATTTTGGGCTGTTAGACCCTCGTTGACACAAGGAGATTAACTTCATGTGCACCCTTGCGGCCTTGTGGATGCATTAAGTATATTTTTGGCTTAAAGAATGAAAAAATAGAGCTTGAGAGAGTGCTGAATCCTGCCTTGCCTTGTGGAAGCATTTGGCTTGCAACTTGTGATTGTTTGGTTAAGGCTTAACTCTTGTTGGATTTTTGTATGGTTATTAGTGTGTTCCATACCTGGACAGACAGCTATGTTGCAGAATTTGGTCTGTTTCTCTGGGCCCTCACAGGGATCTCCCCCAAACTGAGGGGCGGTGCAGGTTCGTGTTCGGGACCTGTAACCTCGGCCACAGGTAGATGAACACAAACTCCACGGTGACCACTCGTCCCAAGCGCCGTGCACTGTAAATAGAGCAGCTAGGGTATGATTTATAGACAGACAAATACAGTTCCCCTTAACACACCAAAACAACACAAGTGAACTTCACTGAGACATTGAACTGTATTGACTATTATACATTCCTCTGCTGTTTGGCTTTACTGGGATCATCTATACCGATCTGTGATAATATTGCTTTCTAAGTTGAGGAGTCTCCCTGCCTGTCTGCATGTAGGAGAGCCTGAGAACACGATTTAATCTCTGTTATTATAGTGGGAATCATTCTAAGCTGCAGGCAAAGCCCTTTATGTAAGGTGAGGGTAGAAATCATCCCAGGGGTCACGCATTTGCTAAGTGCCTGAAGAGGGGAGTCAGGTGGGTCTTTTATGGGTGAGGCAGGGTCCAGGAGAGGGCTGGTGTGAGCGCAGGAAGGTGGCAGTAGGGGAGAGGAAGGGGGGCTTACCTGGACAAACAGCAGAGTTGTTGCAAGGTCTCTGCTCTCGCAGTGGCCCACTACACTGGGTGCTGTAGGAGGAGGACACACAGAAACGAGTGCGACTCTGCCAGCCCTCCCCACACGTGGCAGAACACACACTCCACGCTGACCACTCCTCACCTGAAGCTGAGTCTACTGAGGAGGTAGGGTGGGTAAAGGATAGGAGGATAGAGGGAGAAAAAGGAGGAAAAGGAAAGGAGAGGGCCATAACTAATTATCATGCAGGATGCAGCCTCTGTGGCCAAAAGAGGAAGGGTTGTGGTGTATTAAAGGGTACATTCTAGCTCTGCCACATTTTAGGGGACGCCTCCTTGAAAGATTTTTCAGGTGGATGAGGCTGTCCCATTCCAAAGGTTCCTCCAAATATGGCCAATAAATGAGGCTTTCTTTTGCAGACATAACTGGTGGTCCTTGATGGCCCTCGGTATTCCAAACCATTGCACACTGGTCACTTGAAAAGACAATGACAGGAACTTGAATGAAGGCCTAAATCCTCTGTAGACCATCTAATTTAGAAAGGAGATGCAGGTCCAGCCTACCTAATGTTCTGTCCAACTTCGTACACTGCATCCTTCAAAGGAGGCGGCCCCTGAAATGAACTATTTCTTCTTGTCCTACTTCATCTGTGGGGCTCTGATGTCATATCCTTTGCATTGACTTCCAGGGGAAGTGAATGCCACTGGCTTAGGATATGTCAGTCATCTTTTCAATGGCCATGGCTGCTGATTCGATGGGTCAGTTGACCAATAAGTGAAAATTGGGCAGTCACAGCTAGGGAAGCAGGGAGAAGAAAACTAAAAAGGATGAAGGGAATTGATTAGCAAATTAAAGTGATATTTCAGACAAAATCTATCTTTTGTATCAAACCTGCACCCCCTGTAGGCTTGAAAGGCTCGTACTTTACTTCTCTGTGAAGAGCACTGGCTGTAGTCAGCTTAGAATCATAGTTACAATGGATTCCAATAGTGACAAGTTTTCATGGTGGAAAAATATCAAAATGTCCATAGAAACCATTCCTGCAACATGATACACTTCTCCTCAGTCCATCCATTTGTTCACTTTTCCTAATATGGCTAAATACACACTGATCACAGCCTCTTGTCTCTGTGAAGAAGCTAAACATAAATGTTTTATAGTCACCTTATAATGTAATAGTTCAACATTTTGGGTAATACATGTATTCGCTTTCTTTCCGAGAGTTAGTAAGATCAAGATCAATACGACTGTGCATCAAATACGGAGCTGAAGCCTTGAGATGATTAGCCTTCCTAGCTTAGCATAAAGGGGGAAACACTTTGCCTGGCTTTCTTCAAAGCTAAAAAATGCACCTACCAACACCTCTAAAGTCCACTAATCATCATGCACCTTATTGTTTAATATGTACTTAAACCTCTACCTCTAGTAAAACGTGCTCACCTACCATATATGTCTCCAGCTTATTGTTTTTACATTATCATTTGTTTTATTTTTGTTTGGGTATGGATTAAACAAATGAAAGATACAACGTGTTCTTCACTAAGATTTAGAGATGTTGATAGTACATAGTAGATAGTGGCCCAGCCCATCGGGTCCCAACGGATCCTGTCGGGCTCAGGTTGGGCCGGGTACGGCCAAAAATTTAGAAATGATGTTCGGTTTCGGTCATATTGGGTGGGCTAGCTTACTTCACATGGTGTTTCAAGTTCTTTTAGTAAAAATATAGTATGGACCTACTGTCTGTGCTGGGCTATTACTTCCTGTTCAGTGCTGGGGTTTGTTATTTGCGTGACAACACATGAACTCATGACATGGGCTATTTCAGGCATTAAATAGCCTAGCTAGGGATGGAAGACGTCAAACAAAATTTGTCTTTTGGGAAGTTTAAAACTACCAAAAACTACCAACAGCAGTTACAGTTGAGTTCAAGAGTTCATGAAGATGAAGACTTGACAATCATCAATGGTAAGACTATAGCAATCTACCTACAACTTATAAAAAACAATGCCTTCATTTACAAGGTGCCCACACGTGTAATCAGGGTAAACAGGCCAGCTGTAACCATGGTAACAACAACTGCGTGACAGGGTAACATAAACTCAGGGCTTCAGCTTACATTAACTGCAGGTTGGGTTTGGACAAAAATAATAGAATGCCTGTCAGGTTCGGGTTCGGTTACTGCTCTCTCGGGTCGGGTTCGAACAGAAATATGCAGCCCGAGCCGCACTCTAGTAGGTGTACTTTGGACTGAGGCAGGTTAGCTGTTTCTCTATGCTTCTAGTTATGCTAAGCTAGGCTAAATACCTATCTCGTAGTAGTATCTAATTCCTGCAAAGACAAAATAGCGAATTAGCATATGTCCCAATATGTTGAATTATTTCTTTCAGCCTACAGAGGATTGCATGCTTGCTACTCCTGATTTCGGGTGGACTATCACTTTAACAGAGAGGGAGGACTCCATTTGATATAGTGTTTTGCAGACAGGGCACAGTGTCCTGTTATGACCTCACATGAAATACAATTTCACTATGTTCAGTCAGGGTCCATGTTGGAATTAGCCCATTGCGGACGAGGCACTACTTTGGGAGATTTTGATAGATGTGTAAATTAAAAGTGAGTGCAACTCTCCAGTTTGTGGTTGTCATTCTGTATATATTGTACAAGTGTGGTGGTCACCCAAGCTGCCACAGTGACTGATGCATGGGATCCCTCTGCGTCCCGTTGTCTTACCTGTCTGAGGGCTTTGCTGTCCGCTGCGGGGCTTGTCTACGTCATCACGCTTGCGGCTGTCCACCGAGCGAAGCGATTGGCTGCGAGAGAGATGGCGACCTTTGCCTAAAGGGGGTGAGGCAAGGCCGGGGAGGAGGAGGGGGCGGTGGTTAGCAACCAGAGGTCCTTCATTAATGGCTTATATTTGGGACACAACCGTGACGTGATTGGTCACCCAGAACAGCATCAGCCAAACTTGGGACTTTTGTTGTGCTGTCGGTATTAATGTGCTGTAAATGTGTGTGGTGCTCATTTTATGCTTTCAGCTGTTGTATAATAATGTTTATCTGAGTCTGGAATGACTAACTGGAAGAAAACACATATACACTTCTACAGTAATGGCAATCTTCTATTTGAGCTATTTGTCAAACAGAAACGTACTGCTAGTTCTGTACAAATGAAGAAAGCTTTAAGCAGTGCAACAACCCAGTGAAAGCACTAACGCTTCTTGGTAAATAGCTTCTACATAATAGTCCTCAGATGTTGGTTTTCTGTATTCTTTTAGCCATTTGTGAGTGTAATGATTCTGACATACTGTGCATGCATGGTCTTGAAATGGCTGACCATGTTATTGTTTTTCATCGATCAAAGTCCCCTTTCCAACATGCACTCCTTAAGTCAAAACACTGACTTATACAGGATGGACACACAAGCAGATGAACAAGATAGCTGTAAAAATAGCTGTAAACACACACTTTGCACACACCACACGCTCATATTTAACCACAAAGCGTAAAAGGGCACTCACTGACAGACATGGATGTACAGGAAAATGAACACAAGCACACACAAGGAATGAGGAGCTCACCAGTGCAGGGCTGTGAGTTGCAGGGCCGGCCCTCCTCTACCACACCCTCACACAGGTACGACTCCTCCGGAGGTGACTGACAGGTCCGAGTCCGGGTTTGAATCCCGCCTCCGCACTCGCTGCTGCACTGTGCCCACTGACCCCACGCACTCCAGCCACCTAGAGACACACACACACACACACACAAACAAACAACAGTGGTAAATTATAAAGCACTGCATTATTGTCAACCCTTGATTAGAGAGTGCTAAGTTATGGACCAGATGTTTTTACAGTGTCTCAGCAGGTCAGGCTTTAAAGTCAGGTAAAATATTTTTTTGTACCTGAAAAATATACTTATTTTGTATATTTTGTTGGCAGCTAAACTAGCAGATATATGTATGAAGAGTATAAATGGCAGTAGAAAACAATTTAATGCAGAAAATGATGCAGACGTGACTATTTATTTTTTGTGACATAAACCGACAGATACAGATAGTAGCATTGCATTACACCCCTAATGTATACTGTGTGCAATTTGATTACCTGTTCTTGATATAAAACAGTTATCTAGCACCTATACCTGGGTGTCCTCTCTTAACTTTTCTAGATACTCGTCTACCACAGTATTCATCAGTCACACAGCGAGAAATCTTCAGTAGAGAAGCCACAGAGACAAATTCCTCCACTATAGTGACCACACTGCAGCAGAGATAAGAGGCAAAGCTGCCATCTATCAGGTCTTGATGTCCAAAACTGGTTGGCAAACTATCTTCACGGTAAAGATTCATACACATATAAATTATCTGTTTGTCAAATAGGAACTATGGAAACACATGAAAGCACTTATCAAAGCAGATGTACAGTACAGATGAGACTAGCAGAGGTAAAGTGAGTACACCAAAAAGTAATCTGCAACAACTCATGCACTGAACATCGCAGACTGATGGTATCTTACATTGAAAGGGGATCTGAGGGGAGATTTTTTCCCTTTAAAACAGAGGTGTGATGAATGCCATTGTCATTGTGGAATTCCCTGTTTGGCCATTCTGATTTAATGCGCTCCATTAAGATGTGTGCTGATATGAGGAGGAGCTGGGAAAGAGCTGCCGAATGTCTCTCTCTCTCTGTGTCCTGCACGCTCATGAATGTTTAATGGAACAGACAGATGCCTTTCAGCCCCCACAGGCAACGACAAATATGTATTAATCTGCATGAATAGAACATGAAGTTGGCCAACATCCAGACACACACATTTTTAATTACTCGCAAGTCAATTTCCTTTGGGGTGAGGGCCGAGATGGAGAGCGCTGTGGAGGGCACTTGATTCAGTCAAAAGAGTCAGACATGCACACACACACACACACACACATTCACAATTCCTCTACAGCTGTGTGTAATCTCATGATGTCAGTGTGATGAGTCAAATGTTATGGATTGTAAGCGACAGATTCCAGTTAAAAAAGGCCAAATCGGTAAACGATTTCCTTTCCCTTCTGAAATTAAATGAGCATGCACCAGTGATCACAGTCAATATCTGTTTGTTGTCAGCAAACTGACCGAGTGTGGCCCAAGTGTTTACTTATGGCTGTGAAATTGGATTTGCTCATGTTTCTGTGACCACACTCAATCAGCGCATAACCAGTCCAAAGCAGGCAGAAATTGACCATATTATCCACTGGAAGAACAACCACCAACAAAACAACAAACAAACAGCAACACCAGTGAAATGGTCATTCCAATAGTGCAAACATAAAGCTGCTATCAGATATTGAGACTTCTCAATTACTCGACATATCAGTAGTCCTACTCCTTATGAGCACAATGAGCTAGTGCTTTGTGGTAATCTCTCTTTGCATGTTGTTATGGAGATCCAAGCAACATGAGCACATCAGGTTTGGTTGTGTCCAACTCAGCTGAGGTGGGGGAAGAGGCTGCTGCTGTAAATACAGCAGCCTGTATATAATTCCCACTTTAGGTGTTGACCCCTGACCCTAAATGAAGTCAGAAGAGCTAGTGACATGATTTGACTTGAGGAAATGTTGTTTGTTTTTTAACTTGACCAGTTTTTGTCCATTATTTGCTAAGATTTCACTAAAAAAATGCATTCTGTAACTGCAACTATTTACATCAAATGTTTTTTTCATTTTCAAACATAATTTTTCAAACCCATATATCCTAGAACATTTTTGAGCAGTCCAGTATTCAGCCTGCCATGAGGATTTTATCTGACCATTCTCATGCATTGAACTTTAAGCATAATCTAATACTAATTTAGATAAATGTGTTTTTGTGACATATCTTTTTCTGCAGCAGTTCCTCTAAACCAAGACAATTTTTCTTTTCTAGAAGACATTAAAAGTAACCTTGACCTTGATATCTCATAGTCAAATAGACAGATTGCTTAAAATTCACTGAGCACATTCATGCTCCCAGTGGGATAAACCATTCTGATTTTAATGACCGCATGACATTCCCCCAATGTCACCTTCAGGACAAACATTTTTTGTAGTGTTTGACTATTGATTAACTGTTCTGTTGAACACTGTTATATGGTGAGATGTAGGGGGCTTTAGTCTTTCTTTAGATCTGGACTGAAGCGCGAATCAATGCAGACTGGAATATGTGTCACTTATTATGTCATGAAGGGACATATTTTCTTGTGCACTCTTGTGTAAAGGAGGTGACACACGTTGAAAACTGCAAAACTACAGAGAGCTGCCTTTGTGTGCATTCATGCCAGTCCAGTCACCAGAAGCATAATGTCATTACCATGACAACGAGTTGTCACCATCATTCAGTGACATACGAAGTTCATCGCTAATGGCTGAAGCAAAATGTCATTTTTAAAGTTTGCAATCAAAGGGAAAGTTAATGACGAGAAAATTCAAAGAGGAATGGACAGAGAGATATACATTCAACCTGATTCAACCTGCGTGCTCATACTACGTGCTGTCTTGTTGAATGTGTGTGGTGATATTCTATAGTTTTCTTATTGTCAAAAAAACTAAAGACCAAAACCATCAATAAACTGATCCTACTAACACATATTGTGTGTGTATCCAAAGGCTGATATATCTTGTGCCATAGAGCTCCATTGTTGTCCAAAAACTATTAAAACACATCAATAAGCCACACTGTTGCACTGGGTGACATGTTCCTTCATTACCATGAACACACACACACACTGTAGTTCACTGTAGTATCTTAAATCAATCCACATACACCACCCTGCTGCCCCAGATATTCACTAGACTAAGAGCCCAAAATGTGGGTTCATCCACTGCTGAAAATAGTCCCCAGCAAATGCACAATTTCCTCCTGTTTAAGTAAAGATTGCTAAAAACTACATTGGCCAGCTGTTTTAGGAAATTACTGAGCCTTGTTTTTTAATGAAACTACTACTATTTGTGAGCGGAGTACCACAGACAGGGTAGGGAAGTTGGTGAGTATTAATGGGATTTGTTGACAACAACAAAACATTTAGAATAATGCCACCTTTAACCTTACATTATATGATGGACTGTTGAATTTATAAAGGTTTTGTTACATTTTGGATAACTTATTGACTATTATTGATGTCTTCGTGTTGTGCTTGCATTGTTCCAAACCTCTGACCTTATGTAAAATTCAGACTTTTAATATTTCAGACCTTTAATAAAATAAAACTTTGAGTAGCCCTGCTTTAGCACTTTTTTGACTGTTCTTTGACCCGGCTGACCGCCGTTTGATCTCCCTGAAGTTCATTGTTGAAATCTTTATTGTTTAAAATTCTGACAGGTACATTTACTAAGTATACCAAATTTGGTGCCGATTTAATTAGCTTGTACAAACCAATGTTGTACATAGTGATTACCAATAATATTACTCCCTTAGCCTCCAATTTGCTTTTCCTTTCAAGCATAATAGAGCAGCCATTCCAAAGTGAACCAAATGAATCTTGTTCTGTAATTTCAGTGTTTTCAGATGTTTTCGAACTAAAGTGAGTCTCATACAGCAGAATAACCTTCAGTAGCTCCCCTGAATCATTCTAGGTTTATTGTGAACAAATATGCTTTATGAATACAGAGGAAGATTAACTGCAGTTTGGAGCAAAGGACAGAAGCTCCTTCTGTCAAATGAAGGCGTTGGCAAGGTGAGAGAAAAAGAGGGGGGTGGGTCCATTTACAGATAAGATTCATTCTTCTGCAGGAAAAAAAAGACGAAATGACAAGACTATGAACTTTTTTTTTCTTTCCTGCCCAATAATCAGAGGGGGGTGGGAGCAGAGTAATGCAGTGTTGTCTTTCTCCCTCTGCAAGGGCATTTCATTATATTTTCAATAATTCATAGGGGGTCTTTTGTCAGAACACCCTCCCTCCCTGTAGCAGGAGTGGCTGCAGAGTCCAATGTCACCTCAATAATCCTCAAACTCATCCTTCCTCCTTCACCTCCCGAAATCCCTGCTTTACTTTGACCTTCAGCTTTCTCCAAAACACACACATTCCCCTTCAATTACTCTGTGTATACATTGCATGGCTTTGCAGTTCACTGGGTGCATGCATGTGTATCGTGCAATTTTTGTGTGTGTGTGTCTATAATGAACTTCCTGAAAGTCACCTTCGCCTCCTATTTGGAGCAGTGGGATGAGTGGATGGGCATCTCCTGTTACAGCTCCAGTTTCCGCAGCTCTGAAATCATCAATAGCTGCCACTAACCCTCCAGCCCAACCAAATCACACACACCCAAGCACACAGAGCTCTTATAGATAGTGTTACTGCAGATTTATTGATTGAGAAGTGTGTGTGTGTGTGTGTGAGTGTGTGTGTGTGTGTGTGTGTGTGTGTGTGTGTGCGTGAAGAGCCATGATGGGAAGAAAGGATGGGTGAAATATAGTGTTGAAGTTGACTATTGTGGCAACGAGCAGGCAGCTGGGGCGGGAGGAAATGAGGGTGAGGAAACTGTAATAAAGACAGAGACAAGAGGACAGAAGAAAATAATCATGAAAAACATGAAATGTAGGCAGAAATGGGGCGGTTTGTTCACACAAAGCTGTATGGCTGAATGAAGGATAAGGCGAGTGCTGACACCCAGAGGACAGAAGCAGTCAACTGCATTGTGGAGATAACAGGTGGTGAAAGGAGGGAGTGGGGGGGAGGACAGAGGGAGATGAAGGGAGACAGGAACAGAAAAGGGGAAAAAAATGTTCGGACAGATAAGAGGAGAGGGAGAAATGAAAAGAGAAAAAAAAAACTGGGCTTTTGTCAAACTGAACATGTCAGAATTCTACATGAATGAAAATTCTCACGTGAAAGTGTCCTTATAAAAAAGAGAACGATGTTTTGTTATTTATTTTCTATTCATTTTTATTTTCAGCAGTGAGAGATAATATTCACTATGTGATATTTCTTGGAGAAAATATGCTGTTGAATTCATCAGACTGATGTTTTCCTCTGACTGGCACAGTGAGAATTACACTCCCTATTTATATATTATAATAGATATACCTATTAAATGATTATACCTATTAATATATATTATATATTATTTAGCCACAAACCCATTGGTTCCTACTGAATATTCAAATCTTTAAAAATGGTTCACAAATATATAGTTTCATTTTTTTTTAAAAGGCTCAGTCATTTCCTAAAACAGCTGGTCATTGTATTTTTTCGCAAACGGATGAATTTACATTTGGAGCTCTAGTGAGCATTTGGGGCAGCAGGATGGTGTATTGGGTTGACTTCAGATACTACAGTGTGTGTGTGTTTTAATAGTTTTTGATAACAATGGAGCTCTATGGCACAGAGGGAGAAGATACATGAGGCTCATCTTTGAATTAAGGATATTTCCTTATTTTAATTGTTGTCATTTTGGCCATCATTTCTGTTGCCTAAGGCAACATTGCAGTTACCAAAGTAATTGCAGAGGTGTGGGAACAAGGTCACATTGAAGTTTGACGCAGCAAGAAACAAGAAGGCAGACAGTCAGACACTTTCTCCAGATTAACTAAACCACTTTATTTGGAGGTTAAATTTAACATGAGCACACCTGAAATGTTGATAAAGTTGAACTCAATTGTCCCTGGGGGTTTGTTTAAAACCTGAGCAATGGTCTGACTAATCATGTTTGCTGTGTTTCTTGCCCTGTTTGACATCTTTCACTTGGTGAGATTAACTTGTTGAGTAATGATGGTCAGAACTATGAAAAACAAGGCCTGAGTTCCCTTCAATAAAATGCAGTGCTCTTGGTTAAAATCCAATCCACAGCCCTTGTTACATGTCTTCTCCATCTCCTGTCTAACAAGAAGTGGAAATGCTGCAGACAACACACATATAGATGACAAGTTCTTACCCTGTTTCATCCACTATTGTATTCTTGTCAGGGAGAAAAAGCTTGTAAAAAGCATCATGGGACACTAAATCTCTCCATTGAAAGCTGAAATTCTTTTAGCCGAGTTAAGAGTTCCTTCAGGCAGGATGAGGCAGCTTTCATTGCAGGTTTTATACAATGTCCTCCCACCACACTGAAATAATTTTTCTGGTCAGACATATTCAAATAATATCAAAACACAGTGACTAGCTGAATAAACGCTTTTGCCCCCTCATTTCACTAGTGGATCACCTCGCCAATTTTAATGTCATGCATTAGATAGGATGTAGAATTCTGCTGTCTCCAAAACTCAAGACATTAGGTTGTGATGTGTGATTTCTATGTTTTTACAAGCTTGACAAAAGGCTCAGGCTCTGGGCGTATCCACATCCACACAGCATGACAAATTTGACCAAGATCTGCTCAAAAGGCAACTGATGTATGCTGTGGCCTGAATGTATTTAAGAAGCTAGAAAGAAATACAGTTTGCAATACTGTGTTCTAGTTAATATGGTATTCATGTCATTGTAGGCTCCCATTGCTTGAGCAAGAACTATATGTACTGTTTAGAACTATGAGAGGAAGGCTGGTGCATGGGGTGTTTTCCCTTGTGTTCCTGGAGAAGTTGATACTTGGGCTGTTTTCCTATATTGCGTGTCAATACTACTGATGATGGAGGAGGCGTAAACAAACTGGAACGTTCACAAACAATACCTTTGTTCAGTGGGTCACCGTGTGTTACCTACCGAACAAGACAGGAAAGCAGGCCACATGCCTGCTGGACCTAGGGACCCCCAAGACAGTTACAACCTCTTTCTGTATGTAAAGTGTTTGGCTGGCTATTCATACAGTAAGCTGTAGACATGAATGAAAATTGAAAATGTAGGGAGCCTGATGGTTTGAAGATGGTTTTTCAAGTGTTTCCAGTCATTCAGCTCAAAGTGGTGTTGAAAGTGTTGCAGAAATGTACCGAGGTCTGACCTGATCAGATTTCTGGTGGGATTTTTACAGAAATGTGACTCAGACACCTATTCAAATATGAGACCAACATGTCAAACTGCCAGCACATTTCATTGAAGTGTGTGTCAGAAAGGGAAAATATAACAAATAGCAAACCACAATGATCCCACTTGTAATCCTCTCAAAAGCCAATCTGACTATTAATCCCACACACAAGCAGATTGTTGAATCAGCGTAATGCTGTCCCATCCCTTTAACCCTATCAGTCGAGGAACACAAACCATTACACCCCTCACCTTCCACAGCAGCACCATCTTTGAAACTCTGCCCAAACCCATTGTCTCTAAATACATATCATGTGTGCCGCTCTTTGGTTTCAGGTGCAGGTCAGCCAACCAGACATTTCAATTCCGAAGATGGATGCCCAATTTCAGAGGGAACGATAAGAAAAGGCTCAAAAGGTCTTTCACCACAGGGATCAGATGCTTTTCTTACTTTTTCTCCAGCCTGACTGACAGCTCACAGAAATAAGGCTTTTTACTTGTTTTTGTCCTTCTCAGCAGACATCCATCTTTGGCGGAGACGTCTGCTGATAAAGCCTGCGTGCTCAGACAGCGCATGCGGCAACACAAGTCCACGTGCTTGTTTGCTTGTCAAACAACTCAGTGCAATTATTTTGGAAGTCTGCCTTGTTTATGTGTCTCTGTTGATTTCCACACCAGTTAAAGAGCTGCTGAGAAGGACTTCAGCTGAATGTTGTTCACAGGTTGTCTTCCTCCCATAACCCCGATGCGCTGGCCATCAGGCTAAAGTGTTCCTATGGGAACTGCCAGAGCCTCCATGTCTATTTCCTCCATGGACTTGAGTGGATTCCCCACCCCCTCAACCTTCCCCCACATGGCTATTAAGACTGAAAATCGCCCCTGCTGTGCTCTGGTTCATCCTTAGCTCTCTGCAGCTTCTTCATTCACTCTACAGATGATGAATGCGTCATTGTTTTTCTTCTCAGTGTTTCTCCAAGTTACTTTGGGAGCACATTTAACTGCATTTAAAACCCATACGCATGCTACGGTATATAAAATATATTCAGAGGCGTCCAGGGATCGCTAACCTGTAAGCCTTGAATCCACTGGCACACATACAAACAGATGCAAGTGCACACACGCACACACAGACACATACACACACACACACACACACACACACACAGATCTCTGAGCAATGCGGTTTACTCTTCCCACGCTTTATAACACTCTCATACATCAGAAGCCCTTGTCTCCCCACACAGTGTGGGATGGTGACTGCATTGTGACTCAGAGACAGAGCCACAGAGTGAGAGAAACAGCGAGAGAGATGGATGAGGAGGTGGCAGGGGGCTGCTGGGGGTTCATCCTGGTGGGCCATGAAGGAAGAGCTGCACAGGTCACTGTGGGTGACGTACATACGGCTGTAGATGTATGCAAATGTATGTTCTCAGCTCCCACCTCCACATTGGTGGGAACATCTATGAACTACCCTCTTGACAAAATTAGTTTTATGTAGTTCCACATCTTCTTTAAACATGCCAGTATACATATGATCACAGGCATATTGGCACCGTGTCCACACAGGTGTCTTTCATGGTTTGGTCTAGACCATTAGGTTCCAAAGCAGTGAAACCCTAAACATCTCTTTTTCGTTAGGTTTTCTCGTACAAGTGTTCCAAGTCAGACTCACCAAGCTCTCTCAAAACTGCACAAACTTGAACACTGTTCATTTCAATTTCAATTACATGCATGTTTGTGAGATTTGATCATTAGGACAATAGACGCTCCCAAACTGCTACATAAGGCTACCTGTTCTGCTCCATTTGTGGGCAAGTTTCATTAACAGAAATGTTACAAAAGCGTGAAAAGAAAAACTTCATACTGTGAAAATCAAGTCCTGCAGTCTGAAATCAGCAGACAAAAACAGAAACAGATTTGGCAGTATCAGTTGTGGTATTACAGTAGGAGACCCAAAGAAATGATCAAATATAATATAAAGAAAGAATGGTTTGACAGTTTATATGCCAAAATCTTGCTTAAAAAAGGTCCATGACTTGGATGGGAGGTGGTCAAGGCGACGTGACAGTCATGGAGAATGGAAATGGAAGATTGACAGCAACTTGCAACTTGAGGCAGCTGCTGAAATGTGAAAAGTAACAAAGTGAATTAACACATTACAATATTGACATCAAACAAGTGTTTTTTGGGAAGACCACTTCTGCATGACTCATACGACAATTCCAAACCACTTGGAATTTTGTTTGTATCTAAGAAAAAGATCTAAATTCAAGAAAATTGGTGAATACGATAAGTTCTCCTATATAATTTGTATGTTAACAATGAATCGGTCTGTAAGAGTGGTTCATGTACTGTATGGGGCCCATTTATTCTTTAGACAATAGTGTGCTTCCAACTTTGTGGCATCAATGCCCCCGTGCACAAAGCCAGCTCCATAAAGAAAAGTTTTCCCCAGTTTGGTGTGGAAGAAGTTGACTGGCCTGCACAGAGCCAATACCTTGAACTGGAACGCTGACTGTAAGCCAAGCCTTATCACTAATGCTCTTGTGACTGAAAGGTTCCAAAATCTGGTGGGAATCCAGAAGTGTGGAGGCTGTTATAGTAGCACATTAATGACTATGGATTTTCAAATTAGATGTTAAACTATCATATATGGCTGTAATGTTCACCGTCCTGATGCCATAAATACTCATTATCTCACCAAATGTGTATTCATCTGCGACTTAAAATAGTCTTCAACAAATGTTTTAAAATGTGTTAAAATTTTCAATAAAATAGCAAAAAAAAAAAAAAACCCAGCCTACTCTACCCCAAAGTGGCATTACAAAAAGCTGGATACACTTCATCTACATTTATTTAAATCTTAGTAATAATTGGAGGCTGTTGTGTGTAAAAAAATTGGCTAGACTTCACACCTCAGAATCTGAAACCAATGCAAAGCTTTGTATCCTCCTGTAGCTTTGTATCATTTCCTTTCATTCGTGAGGAAGTCTCCTGCCAGATTATACCACAGCAGAACCTGTGATGGCACTGAACATAAGCCTATAAAATGTATGAAATGAGTGGGATTTTATAGGAGTCTTTCAGAAACACACAGCTTTCTTAATGCTGATTGACCTGTTTTAAATGAGAGGTGTCTGGAGTTATTATGGTTCTATGTAGAAGCACCTGGATGAAGCATCCTGTCTGAGTGTGCAGCTGAACAATTCTTAATGTGTTGCAGTGTGTCCGTCATAAACTGATATGCTGTTAACAGCAGCAGGAGCAGCCAGGCCTGTGCCTGCTATTAAAGAGCATTTAAAACAGATGAACTGATATGCTGCCTTATGGTACTTAAGGCTCTAGTGCCACATAGGGATCCACCACAGTGGATGTAAATTAATTTCTACCTTTTAGTAAGAAAGCTGACAAAAGGGCTTCTGAATTTAAGTTTTCATTTTGTTTGAGGTAAACAGGGCTCTGCAACAACAGAATGTCTACAAGATGAGTCAAAATAAAAGACAAAATTCAATGTAATAGCTCAGAAGACTGAGCACATTTAAGATGGCCTTTTGAGTGTTTGTATTCGATTTCATTCTTCAAATAAACCATTATCTTTTTTTAGTGGCTGAAAGAAAATGCTATAAAATAGAAAATGAAATGCAAGCACAGAATCATCTCTGCCAGTTTTGTGGCAGGAAATCAACACTTTAGATTTTGACATCAGACAGCGCAAGTACCCCAACCCTGGGGGCGGCATGGTGGTGCAGTGGTTATCACTGTCGCCACACAATTTCTGTGTGGAGTTTGCATGTTCTCCCTGTGCCTGCGTGGGTTTTCTGGGTACTCTGGCTTCCTCCCACAATCCAAAGACATGTAGGTTAGGTTAATTGACGACTCGTAGGTGTGACTGTGAATGGTTGTCTGTGTGTCAGCCCTGTGATTGACTGGCGACCTGTCCAGGGTGTACCAATGTCAGCTGGGATCGGCTCCATCCAATTTTTGGTAATTTGATCAATTGAAAATATGTCTATGAACCGCTAAAGCACAATATAAACTGAAATTCAAGGAGCCTCACGGTGATGTCAGTATTAATACCTAATCTTGAGGCCCCTGCTTGTCAAGTGGCCCTGAGTCAAAAATCTTGCATTAAAGCTTTTATTATTTCAGTTTGTATTGTGCTTAAATAGTTCATATTCCTAAATAAACTTGTATTTAATCAGCTTTCTACAAACTAATTACTATTTAGAGAAATAAACACAATGCAAGAGAAATGGGAGGAATGGGCAAACCTACACTGTATGAATAAAGAAGGGTAAGTAAAGGTTAAATAAATACATTTAAAATGAAGCACAACTCTGCAACAACATTGCAAGGATTATTTTTCATTCAGATTTATTCCAAAACTGGTTTTGGTGGATTCAGGAGAAATTTGACAATGTTTCCAGAACAGTTGACATGTTGCAGATTGAAAATAGGAAGTAAAGACTGATTATAGCTCTCTAAGTGCTGTGTTTATCCAATTAGCTGTAGGGAATGTTCATGTTGATTTCTTAGTGGAGAACTGTCAATCATTGTTGTACAGTCTGAAAAGATGCCGGGTCAAAGCAAATTCATCCTCAATCTTGTCAAACTTGTTCAGACTGCCAGACCAAATCCGTTTTTTGGCATATCCAGATTGATTTTAGAAAGTCTGGACAGCAAAAAAACACATGAAATGCGATTTTTGCAAATTGGATCCAAGCCACATTTGGATTTCTCCTGATGCGTCTCAGTCCAGACACTCTGGCCACTCAAGTGTCAAGTGTCTTTTGCATCACTCACAACATGACACACAAATACAACGTCAAATCCATCCATGTTTCCACGTTGGAAAGTCATGTCACCTGCGTGTGTAGTTACTGACACCTACGTTGTTACCACATGCAGATAGGTTGGTGATGTCTGGACACACAAATCCGGTCTGATCACTTGCAAATAACAGTGCGGTCAGATTTGAGAAACAATTCTGACAAGTTTGTTGTCAAGTTAGGTGAGATACACTACATGGTCAAAAGTATGTGGCATTATACCCATGTGTGACTGCTAACCATTTCATTCCAAAACCATGAGCACTGATGTGCTGCTACAACAGCTTCCACTCTTCTGGTTTCAGGTTTTCCACCAGATGTTGGAACCTGGCTGCAGGGATTTGCTCCCATTCAGCCACCTGGCTCACTGTCAGCATTCCGGTTCATCCCACAAGTGTTGGATAGGGTTGAATTCAGGGCTCTGTTCAGGCCAGTCAACGTCCTTAACTGGAGAAACTATTTCTTTATGGAGCTTGACTTTGTGCACAGGAAAGGGACAAAGCACACTATATTTTAGGAAGGTTAAACCCTGAGCCATAACATTAGAAAAGTGTCAATTAATGCTTTCCTCAAACTACAACAGAATTGTACTTTGAGTGGTGGTTGTTTGCCTTAAGATGCTTCCTGTCTTCAGCTCATAATTTACCTCCTTATTATTGACCTCCCCCACTGAGTTGAACTGAGCGCAGATGATGGATTTTGGCTGATGTCAGCAGCCACAGAGCTGAGTTCAAGGATAGTTTTTAACCTTCAACACTTAAACTATCAAAGCATTAAAACCAAATGTATCTCTTAAATTGAAAGCATAGGCATTAGCGCAACATGACAGTGCTAACATCACAGATGAAGACAATTAATCAGTGATCTTTCTGCCACACTACGCTGAGAGAAGAGAAGAGCTAAAATCTGAAGGGGAGAGAGAATTTGATTTAGACTGAAAAGATTTACTCTCAGTCGAGCCTCTGGGTGTCTAAGCTGCAATAACAGACTGTGTTCTTTGGAATGCCTGAAAATAATTAATTATAATTTTCGTTTGAGATTAGATTGAGCAATATAATCTTTGGCGGATATGAAAGCAATGAAAGATAAGAAGTCTATCATGCACGTAAATGAGAAACTGTGAAAAGGCACACCCTAATCATATTGTGATGCTTTGATGAGAAATAAATGGGAGTAAATAAATCAATCTAAAATAAGAAGAAGAAAAGAGGAGCAGCTCCTAGAAGTTGATTATGAACTCATTGCATTACACAGAGAGAGTTGAGATACAGGCATAACATTTGTTATGAGGATTATGTTCTCCTCCACATAACAACAATATTCCAGGTTTGACTCTGGCCAGAGATTTTTGTTGCATGTCCTACCTCTCTTTCTCCCTGTATTTCCTGTCTGTATTTCTATGGTCACTGTCAACTAAAGGCAAAATGGCAAAAAACAGCTTTAAAAATAATATTAATTATTATTATAATGGGCATACTAATATTAGCAAGTTTCACTACTCACTCCTAATATTACTGCAACATGACAGAGGATCTTTACAGTTTTTAATGTATGTAGAACTACAAAAAAGTCTACAGCTATGCTAGTGGCTCTGTGAGCTAATGTGGTTCTTTTAAAATCAGTCAGAAGCTGTCCACGGGCATCGCACAGAAAGATGTGACACACACACACACACACAGACACACACACGGTCACAGCATGCTCTACTAGGTGCCTACTGTACAGCTAACTTCTGTCATTACAGTGGATGTTTTCTTCAGTCTGATTCATTCCATCTGAACACACTTTAAGAGTTGGCCTTCAAAAGAAGCTTCAGTTTACAGGGAGTGACACTGCAAACTGATGTTTGCTGATGTTTTCAGAAAATCTAATTAAACTCCTGTGCAGCTGTGTAAGAAATACCCCAGAGAGATGTCTCACTACCTATGATTGGCCAATTATTTAGAGACAAAGAACAAAGAACCAGGACTGCAAGATACATCCCTTCCCGCTAATTTTAAGTGTTCATGTCATTTAAGGTGGACTTTAGCTTTTAGCTTCGATTAATGTATAAACTTCAGGAAAAAGGCCTGCTGGGTGTTGGAGTGTGTCTGTATATTTTCTGCTTGTCTGTGTGTGTGTGTGTGTGTATATGTTGTTAGAACAGCACATGGAACATGTCTGCACTAATGAGTTCTTTTCTTGGATCTGGCAGGCTTTGGCCAAGATCCGCTCAGCTTATTGTGTGTGTGCATCTGTGTGTGTGTCCTATGTCTTGTGTGGGTGTGTGTTCTGACAGTGTGTCACCTCTGGGTGTCATTCCAGGTGATTCCGCCAAGGAGAGCAGCCTTTACAGCCGTCCCGCAGAGCCACCGCCTGTTCTTAACAAGGACACAGAGGCATGCAGATGCAATGCAACACAACACACACAAACTCGCATTAAGACAGTTATTCCATCCAGTTCTGGCACACAGCAGCAGTAAACTCGTACATTTCAGTGTGCTCCAAGTAATTCATCTTTATTGTCCAAGTCATCAAATCTGAAGAACAACAGTGACAGTCGGACCAGCATTAAATGTCCTAACAGTCAAGGAGACTGGCAACATGAACACGCATTCTCTGTTGTCTCACTCACACACACACAATTTCACCCTTTGAAGATACAACCCAGTCTCTCAATAATAGAGCATTTTTCTGAGGGGGGAAAAGGGTTTCAAATCTCCTTGACTCTACCGGATTCCTTCCACCAAAAAAAGTGTGTGATGAAGTGTAAAATAAGGAAGAGAAAGGAGAGAAAGAGTAGCAGTGAACAGGCGAACAGTGACAAGCTGCCTGTCAGAAAACAGAAGGATCCCTATCGCGTCATGACATCATCTGCTGACCATTCTCCTGCACACATGACTGATGAGGGAGGTAAAAAAGTTGAACTTGTCTTTTCTCTAATCCTCACACTTTTCTTTATGGCAGGAAATTAATGGCCTCTCACGTAAGACACTTTTACACACACACACACACACACATTTGTCAGCTCGCCGTGCTCATCCTAGAGCAGTGCTTTTATCATCACCCAGTAAGTAGCAGCGGTAAAATTGCTTAATTAAAGCATGAATGTTTAATAAACCCTCAGGCTGCGTGGAGAGGGACCTGAGATAGGCTGTCCATTGACGGGCAGCCTCGAGCAAGGAGACAGACACTTCCTCAACTCGCTTCACACTGACTAAGTTCAAGTGAGTCCTTTGACAGAGAACAGGTGGAGCTGGTAAGGGCTGGAAACTTCATGAGCAGCGAGGTCACTGCCTTGAACTTTTTTTTAAATGTTAAGTTCACTTCTGTAGTGGCTGGGAATGTGAGCTCCTGAGCTAATACTGTAACCTTAACCCCAGGCAGGTTGTGCTTGATTTCCATTGCCTTTATATACAGGCTTAGTCACTACATGTCTCAGCAAGGCACACCATATATTGTCATTTTGGAAGTAAGTTACTATAGGCTACCCAAACACTGTGTACACTATGTACTTATTTGCGTAGTGTGTTAATTTTGACAGGGTAGTGTTGTCTCAAATCGAATACTGCTGTTATGCGCTTACTGGAAATGACGATCGCAACATTTGACCGTGTCTTCTTCTTCTTTTTAATAGCAAATTGCAACCGGGCGGAGCATTATCGCCAACATTTGATTGCGATTGTCGCCTGCCAAAATATCTGCCAGCTTGTTTGCTCACTTGACTTCAATTACATTTTCTTAAAAATTAATAAAAATAGACGTGCTTTTACTGTTAGTGCAGTGTTCACCGTAGCAATTGCAACCATTATTTTCATAATAACCCAAAGTACAGCTGAGGCTGATGGGAATGTTATTAATTTTGCAGTTATTTGGTCATAACTCAAAGTATTGGACACTGATGATGGTTCTAAATGAAATGTTAAAGGATCACCAAAGTGATTACAATTCATCCAGAGGGGCACATGGACCAGATTAAATAGCAATTAATCCAATAGCTGTTAAGACATTCCACTCAAAATCACAAATGTCAACCTCATGCTGGCACTACAGAAAAAGTCAAGGGATCACCAGAGTCATTAGGACAGTGGGAACCACCACTGTACAAGATTACATTGCAATTCATCTTGATGAGATATTTCAGTCTTATTTTTATGTATTTCAGGACCAAAATGGTGGACCGACCGACCAACAAACCTACTACACCCAAAAGTGCTGGTGAGTTGAATTTTAATAATCTATGCCTTTCACTGATGACAGAAGTCAAAGCTGACAGTTAACTTCAACTTTTCTGAGCATTTCACAAGCTGTTGATTGGCTCAAGGGTCAGTAACTGGCTACTTTAAACTTGTAAGCTGTTGTTAATCAAACTAAAGTCTGACTAACACAAGTAAGCAGTAGCCAAAAATCACCAGGAGAGCAACGGTCTGGAAACACTGCTTTAAGAATACAGAGACACTGTGTGAAGACATTGCTGATATACTGTATTATGCAGAAAAAAAAAAATCAGACCAAATTTTATGAGCTATGACCAAGTTCTATATAGGCTACTCCTGATCTTTGTGCCATTTGAGCAGCATTGCTGCAGCCAACAACAATACACATGACAAAACACAGCTGGCTAAGAAAGTATAGAGGATATATGTATGTCTTTAGGCCTATCAGTAGCTTCTGCTGATGTCTGACCCCACATTTGTGGCTACAGGCTGGATGCTGGTCCTTTTCATGCTTACAACTGTCACCTTCTCCTGTATAACGACTACAACAGCAGTATATTACGATCAAGCAGTTTCTTTGACAGAAAGCACAGCAGTCAAGCAGTAATGATGCCAAATGCTCAACAGAGCTCCATCCTTTTAAAAGTTTACCCACGGTGCAGTGCTGGGCTTGGTGTATTGCACATGTAAGAATCTTTCTCCCATCATTTATTTAATGCTTATTTAAAAACATGTGAATTTTCAGATTGATTGTAGGATTGATTTGACTTGGAAAGAAATAACTGTGATGCTTGTAATCGCAGCCACCAATCTCTAATAATTACACTGATCATTAATGAGGTGAACATGTCATGACCACAAATAGGACCACACACATTTGCTAATTGTTTTGTCTCCATCCCAAAAGAGCAAGCTCCATATGAAAACTTCCCAAACAGGCTGCGAGGCTCCCTGCAGGCAGAGTGACCTCTACGCCAGCACCAGCTTACTGCCATCTCTCTACAGTTTATTCCTGCCCACACGGCACCTCCTGTGGTGAACACCACACCTCACTCTCTGCACATGCTCACGCACACAAAAAATCAGCTTTATTCTCTCCCTCAGTCAGCCACCCACACTCAGTCACGAGGGACCATTGCGTGGTTGCACCAGTGTATGTGCCATTTTCTGGGACGACATTTCACCGTGTGGGTGCACCAGTGCTGTATAAAGTGCGTATATGTGTGCACACAGGTGCATGCGCATATAAGTGTGAAAAGGAGCTAATGCATTGGTCTTGCTTTCGGATTCCTCAGTGCTCCTTATGGAGGCAGGTTGGAAATCCCTTAGTTTAGCAACAATGTGGTCCTGCCAGGCAGAGGCTTGCAGGGAGAGACAGAGCGCTCACATTCATCTTCCTTAACCGCAGCCGGCTGCCAGCAACTGGAGAAAAAAGTGAAAGTCAGGAGGGTTTATGAGTATTTCTTCCTTCTTCTTTCAACATGTTGTCACTTTTTTGGACTGTGTATCAGTCTGGTCTTTTATTATTTCTTTACCCTTCCATCACAATCAATATGTCAGACAGAACTGATTAGACTGTGATCAAACTTGTGAAATGATGTAGCCATGTATGTCAACACAGTTCACATAACATAAATAAACATTTTTGATGAGGACCCCTTAAATTTGAATGATTGAGGCCCTGCATATACACACAGGTGTTTTCAGTTATCCTGCCTGATTAAACCTCAACTCAGGTTGAAGGTGGGCAGAGCTATGCAGGGAATCATGAGGTCACTGGACTCCATCTATCAATAACAAGGATTAAAGTGTAACTTGTCCCGCCCTAACAGGTGCAACAAAATTAACCGGAGAGTGAGGGAGATGTCAGTCAAACACATGCTGTGTCTCAAATTGCGTACTTCCGTACTTATACTTAATATTTTGAGTGCATAAGTGCGTTCACACTGGTAAGTATGGCAAAATGCAGTGTACTGTAAGTACCCGGATGGTGTACACAAAACGGTCAGAAAGTTGAGTGTCGAACGCTGCACACTTCTCACCCTCAATGGTCACCATTTTGGCTACGTAGCAGAAGGGGAGGGACCACCAACGTATGAAAATGGCGGCCGCAGTTGCGATTGTTACGGCTAAAAGTGAAAGCACGTTCATTTTTCATTCATTTTTAATTGAACTGTAGTTAAGTGATTTTACAGTGAAAAAATAAACTTGTCAGTGCTCTCTGGTGGACAAACTATGTAACAATGACATTGTTTCCAAAACAACCTCAAACACATCTTTTGCATTTCTGGACTGCAAAGTCCTGTTGCATACTGGCCAACATCACAGATTTTGATATCTGTGATAGACTAGAATGGGTCCATGTAGTTATCCCTATAAAATTCACAAATAAAAAAAACATAAATGTGTGTGTGTGTGTGTGTGTGTGTGTGTGTCAAGCTGATGTATCAGTCACACTCTACATGTTGGGACAGTAGTCACCAAACCTCAGTGGTTGTGTCAGTGGTGAAAACACAAGCAAAAAACACACATATTAGTTTTTACCAGTGCTTCTCACCTGGACCTGACACACAGCTCCCCATGACCAGGACTTTTACAACACACACACACACACACACACACACACACACGCCAACTAGTCATAGCTTGTTGACAGCTGCATCACTGTCACAAGTGCAACACTCCAATTTCAGCCAGGAATCAGGATTTGACAAAAACTGGAAGTGACAAAAAGAAAGCTCTGGGAAAAGGAGAGGAAAAGAATACTCAGTGCTACATGTAAAGATATATTCCCCAGGGTCCAACACGATGATAGAAATATCAAAGAAATAAAGAAATATGTAGACTGTGTTGTGAAGTGGCAGTTCTTGTCAAATGTAGACTAGACGAGATTATCTTTGTTTGTTCAAGCATCAGTAACTATGGCAGTCTCCAGAGAACCATGATGGGTGAAACAGACAAGACAGCAGAGACAGTCCCATCCAACCCTCCATTTTCTATATCAAAATGTTGACAAAGTGATTACATTTGGGACACATTTCATGGTATGGAGCATTTCATTTAGGTTTGGGCAAAGCACCAAAGTCATGTTTGCATCCAGCTGACTGGTAACATCCAATCATATTCATATGGTCGCCTTTATAACCACACTTCTGACTACTCTGACACTTCATAATGCTGTATGCTGCTACAGCTCCCTCGATCAACCCAACCTCCTCCTTATGTGCTAAGCTTTTGGTTTTGTTAATCTAACTAAGATCTAATGTTCATGTATGTTTATTAAGGGGGGTTAATTCTCCAGCAGAGTCCTTGTTGCTGCTTGGATTCTTTGAGAGAGAAGTCTAACTGTATAACCATTTGCTATAAATGATCAATTCCTAGATCTAAGTGTCTCTGACTGAAAGCCTTACTTCAACACATGACAGACAACTGGCAAATAGTCATCAGATTGATGATAAGTATATCCACATTTATTTATTATTCATTTTGTAACAACCTGTAATTAACAATATACAAGCTTCCATACATCCTGCAGTGCCTTTTTCATTGGTCTAGTTCATGTGATTGATTTACCAGTGACTGCTGACCGATTGAACATGAATACCTGGTAAATGTGATGTAGTCACCTGATTTTTCCTGACTGCATGAGTAAATGAGGACCGCCTGAAGGTTCCATTAAAAAACTTGTGCACAATAGATTGTGGATGAGGGCTGTATACAAATTCAGGCAAAAGAAAGCTATGTTTCTTATCGACACTGGGAGGAGCTTTTGAAATGGGCCTGGCCTTGTTGATGTTTTATGATGTATTCGGTCTAGAAATGTAAACTTATAAGATAAAGGGAAGGGTTTGACATGCACATTCACATTTGGGGTTTTCAGTTCACCCGATCTATATGTCCCATACCAGCATGTAAAGAACATGCATACAGAAATCCAGCAAAGTTGATTTCAAACCTGGACCTTTTTTGCAGTGAGGCAACACTGCTAACAACTGAGCCTTCTCTCTGTGTCTCGGTGCAGAGTGCTTTTAGTCTGTGACACTGTGTCCTTGTTTGGTTATTTTCCAAGCTTTATTAAATATTTCACACTTGAAAATGACTGCAAAGCTGAAAGTGAGAGTGGATGACGTGCAACCAAGGTCACGACTCAGATGATCCCATGCATTGTTGGTAAGTTGTATCTGTCCTCCTTTATCTTCAGTTTGTTAGTCATTTCTGGCGCTTTATCAAAGCTATCACAATAGTGTCTCTTTTGTTCATACTGATTCATGTGCTTTCTCATCTCCTCACATCTCTCTGATCCATCCTTTAATCACTCACTGCCTCCCCTGCTGTCCACTGAGGGCTAACAAATGAATCCTTTCCTGTACGTGCCACACCACATTTTGTGACACAAATCACACCACATCCACACACATGCACAAGTGCACATTGGAGGTCTACGAAAATGGATTTTCATGGACAATATTTCTGATCTGAAGCTACCAACAGCCAATATTTTGTCCCAAAACCTTTAACTTTGACCATTTGAATGTCAGAACATTCCAAATATAGCTGTGAAATCACAAGTCCTTTCAACTTAAAGGTTAAAGATTTCTCACACATCCCAGGAGTTGTGTTCACACAGTGAGCTATGGACATATAACACATGGACTCCTGTAATTACCTTATTAACTACAGCTAATGATCATTGAAACATTTTTATAACTGAAGCTGCTAATTGCAAATATTTTAAATTTCTAGGATTTTTGCTTGTATGTCCCCCAAAATTCCTGCTATTCAAGGACACTGAGACTCTTAATTGAGACAAGAGTGATATTGATAAAACATTTACAAAACATGTGATGCATCCTTTCATCTTTCAAATTTGATCAAAAGGTCACATTAGAATCAATGCAGGTTAAGCTCTTGCTGCTGATGATCCCATTGACATAGTAAAACAAATAATCAATCTATCATACCAGAGGTCGACCACACTCACTGGGCAGCATCCAATATTGTATTATTAATAGAATTGTAGCACTAACATGATCAATCTGAAACCCCATCCACCATTCACCCCATGTACACACAGGGCTACCCCTGCCCTTATGGAGGTGGAATTTATTAATAAAGAAGAAGCACTAATACTGCCATTCCATCTTTTCACATTGCCGGTTAATATTTTCTTCAACAGTAATCCTTTTAACAGTGATTAATGGATTATTGATTAATCAATACCATGACTACCAGGAACTGAAAGAACAGAAAATGACAAATAGCTTTATAACTGTATCAGTATTGTCAACGTAAAGAAAATAACTCTTAAATCACCATATTTCTTCGATCATCAGAAAAAACGTTAAGGTAACGGCTCCTTGCCGCCTCTACCGCAGCTTCCGTGTAGACTGAAAATGACATTAGTGAGGCATCACTTGCTATTGACTGGTTAAGGTGAAACAAAAAAAAAACCTCCCCAAACAGAAAACCCAACCCAATTGCTAGATAAGAACGTTGATATTGGACGATGCCAAACCCTGGATTATGTTTTTTCAGTCAAATGCCAGTTCTTGCTTTCTGCAGTATCTGTGAATGAAATGAAAGTACCATGTGGTTAAGGTAAGGGAATGATCATTTTTATAGCAAAAAAACATGGTTGAGGTGTGGTTAAGGTTAGACAGGGAAAGACTGCCACTCTAAAAAGGCAACATTAATTGCAGATGTGTCATGTGATGCAAACTTTTCTAGAAAGAAAGTCCGATGTACTACATGTTCATCAACCACCCCGACTTTTACACCCTTATCTTTCCACCTCACTACATTAAGGGCAGACTACTTCCTGCAGTGGCACCAAACATTGGCACTGGAGGTAAATTGTGATATGCGGATGGACCAATATGGATGTTTACTGGGCTAAGAAATTGGCTAAAATGAACATGATGTCAAGCTGAATGAAACAAAATGGCAAGTCACTCTGATTACCAAGCTACCTATAGAGGGCACCAGAGAAAAGCTTTCATGTTCTACACATACTGTAGTGGCTTTAATGTAAAGTTTCCATTTAAAAGATTCCAACTTCTCTCTGTCCTCTCAGTGATACACTGTGTGGACAAAGAAGACTGCAAAGTATTCTCTTTCTTGGAGGTAAAGTTGTATTTCCATTACCTTTTCCATGAATTTTCATTTATGCTTTGGGTAAACAGGGTAATATGAGGAGAGGTTGAGCACACTGCCTATAAGGATCCAAACTCCTTTTCTATCCACCATGAGCTGGACATGAGCAGAGCTTGAGTGCTGACAGCAGGTCTCACCCCTCCATCTGCTACTGGGCGGGACCTTCAGTCACTCTGCAGAGAAGGAGTGAAGGAGGCTGTAATCTATGAACTCCTCTGTTATTGAAGGTGCTGAGACCAAACAGATCCAGCTGTGTATGGCCTGACCCAAGCAACAACTATCTATCCTCATCAAGACCCGTCCACCTCAGACAACTCCACCTCTCAGCTCTTGTCAACCTCTTCACTCTCCTTTATTCTCCTCTGTTCTATTCTCCAATCTATCTCTCTCGTCTCTGTATCTATTGTCTTTCCTTCATTCATCACTCACAACTATTACCCCTGTATTCCCCTTTTCACTGCACAGCGGGCCATAACTGGCTGGCTCCCCGACCTATTTCCACACAGAATCCATTACATCTCCCCATCCTCTTTTTATCTTCATCCACCAATTCAATCCATCCAGTCACCCATCCAGCCAAATATTCACAGACTGCTTACCTCGTCCATTTGAGCTCAACATAGGGTTCCATAGCCACTCGTTCACTCTGAACCTGGGATCATCATCTAGGAGACGCTTCGCCCCATGGGTTGAAGCACATAGAGGGACAAGGAAAGCTATAATGTTTCCTTCTCCTTCTATCTCTATAGAAGCCAACAGTGGATGGTATATTTATTTTTTATTTTTCACACCTTAAGGCACAAACAGCCCACACCCCGCTGTTGAGCACCATAAGTGAGATTACATAAGTGCGATAACTAGCGGAGAGGAGGCTGGGGTGGCGAGGGGATATTAGCCGCTCTGGAGACTGGAGGAGGATAAGGCAGGAGATACCCACCGCAACATCTTCTCTGCTTGGTTGGATTCCCACGACTGGCTCAGTATCAGCCCACTATCAGCCTGGGGAGGGAAAGATGGGGAGGCAGCAATGGTGGCTCAGAGGAGGAGGAGGAGGAGGGGGAGGACCGAGAGAATAAGACCGCAGGCTGATTTGGGGAAGCAACTGAGAAAAACAGAGGAAGGAGTAAGATATAGATGGTGGAAAGGTTAGGGGGAGAAAGGGGACCCGAGAAATGTTCCATCCCTCTGGCCATAGTTCTGACGAACCCAGGATAGAGATGTCAGGCCACATCCTGTCAGCCGAGGTAAGGGAAGGGGAGCCAGGATCAAGCAGCAGACAATTACACTTCAATCCACAGGCCCTTATCCAATCGCATTTCTGCCTCCCTCCTTCTATCTCACTCTTTTGTCTCTCTTTATACACCCCCACACACACACCCCCACCATCTGAGCATCCCCCGAGCTATACAATATCAGCACTTGATTCTACTCTGTTTCCACAGGAAACATCCCGGAGGCCGATCGAGTGTCTCTCCCTGGACCACAGAGGGACGGAATACGGTGCCGACCTCGCAAGGTCACAGAGCTCGCTTCCATCAGATGAAACTCTAAACCTTCTATTTGCCTCTTTCTGTCCCTCTTTCTCACTTCTACTTCAGCCAAAGCACTCCACTTGCTTTTGGGCCAATGTCACACAATTATCCTCACTTTTCACAAATCATACACATTTTCACAGGCTTGATTGCTACTGAAGATGCCATTTCTCTGTCATTTTGCTGAGAGCATGCTAAACTCCATGACTGACCTTTCTGGGTCAGACAAAAAAAAATCCCATAGCTTCCTGAAAGCAAGGCTCGTCTTTCCTTATTGTTTTACAGAGAAGCAGATACAATCGTTAATCTTAGCACTTAAGAGCTTTTGGAAACTGTGCAGTTGATGTATGAACAATGATGTAATCCTCTTAGCAACTAATATTTTCCAACTTTCTTTGAGTTAAAAACCGTAAAAGCTTTTCTACTCACCATTTATCTCAGCATCTTTTCCTCTCTCTTTCACGCTGGGTAAACAGTTTTCCAGGTAAACTCCATTGTGATAACAGCTATCCCCCTCACTGAGCTGTGGTGGCGGCTCCCAGCACAAACATGGAGTCTGCATGATGCCACAGGGCCTGTTAGACATGCTGGAGGCCAGACAGTCCTCCAGCCACTGACACAGCATCTGACAGGCCGCCATGCTTGGGTTGCGCTTTCCCACCACCAGGTACTCTGTTTTGAAATCTCCGTTGCCATCTGTGATGGGCGTGCCCGCCCGAGCAGGTCCCTTCCTCATTTGAAGGAACTGTTTTCCAGCCTCCAGGAAGGCCACTGGGGCAGATGTATCGCACAACCTCACCACCTCATTAAAGCTCTCCATACCCAAGTAGGTGCGCGTGGTCTCTAGGAAGGAGTCATATTGGAAGGTGCGGAGCTGTGACGGCACGCAGTTCTCGGTAGGTTTAGTGACCTTGATGAAGATGGTATAGCGCCGTGGATCGGGGTTCTGCAGAGTCCAGGAACAAGGCATGGTGGGGAACACTGATGATGAAAGGAAGAAACCGAAGAAGCGGCTCTGGACTAAGGTGGAGCAGGAGTCAGACTCTGGACCTGAGGGGGCTGCATGGCACCAACCCTCCATCAGCAGTAGAGGGGCAAAATACAAGAGCAGCACTGTGATAGGCCACCTTGCTTGGCCAGGAATCCGAGAAACAATGCTTGTCATGGTTTGCAGATGAAGGGAAGAAGAAGGTATCATAGGTTTCTGGCCTCAGATGACTCAACTTCCAGCTGTGTAGTGCAATAGAAGAAGAGAAGGAAGAGGAGGGGGGAAGAGGAAAAGGACGTAGTTAAGGAGGAGGGGGAGGAAGGTTGCTCTCAAAGGTCCAGCGATCGGCCCATGGCTTCATCAGTCAACCCCGAGATTCACAAGAACCTGTGAAATGGAAGAGACAAGATATGAATTAGACTTCGTATCTGATCAGACAACAGAATGGGATTACACTGATTCTATTAATCTCCGCAATGAGAAATCTCTATCAGCTGTTACTTTTTACGCTATAAACTGAGAGTGCTGCAGTGACTCGGGCCCTGGAGAACAACAACAAGTTGAATAGAGGCAGATGGAGGGAGGGAGCCAGTGATTTAGTTATGTTTTTCTTCATTACGCAAGTTCAGATTGGTCTCTTCCTGAGAGACAACTGTTTTCCTCACATGTCTGCTCCCATATTTCATCTGCCACCTCATTAATTTGTCCAATTATATGACTATTAATTACAAAAAAGGCAACACCTGCAGTCATTCATTACTCCACTTTATCAGGAATGAATCACAGACAGCAATGCCATGATCAATAGTCCTCTTTGTTTTGGCGTGTTAAAGTTTGCTTTTAAATACACATTCAAAAGAAAATAGTATATTTAACATTTTGGCCCATTTCTCCAATTACACATCTCTTTTACATTGCATGCAGGGCTGCTTCCCCTTGAGTAGCTTTGCCATTGTAAGTTGTTATAATCAATGTTTCTTTATTGAAAAGCTATGACGTGGAAAATAGTTTTAGGATGGTAAACAATATCATTCAAATGCACACTCCTGTTCCCTATTTCAGCAACAATTGCATAGTTTCAGCTGAGTGCACTGACTGATTTGAAATGAGTGCTTTTTAGGGACATTGCCATTGTTAAAGTTATTGTATGAAAAACAAAAGGTGCTCAGTTTTAAGCACTGAGGAATATTTACAAGTACATCTATCAACAGAATGTTTAGTGCAGGTTTGAATGAAAAAGAACTGAATATTATGAGACACAGACTGTAATGTAACCACAGATATAAAACAGTTTTATATCTATGAATGTAACCTTCTATTATACACCACAGCTATTGATCGATTAAAGTTTTGGGAAAGTACAGATGAGTTAGATCATTTGCAAATATGCTGGACTGCAACATTAAAATGCCATATATTTATTTTATTTAAAGCTGCATTCAATAATATTTATTTATATTAACAATGACTCAAAATGAAAGCAAAAATTCATAATGCATGCAATAGTGAATCGACCAACTTCCAAATTTAAACTGAATAGACTGCAGACAAGCTACAAAAACTGCCTCATGGTTGTGTGCCCCTAAATTCTTACAAATAACAGCTCACAACAGTGAGCATCGAAATGAGATGTAATGTGTTCAAAGATGGCTTAATCAGAGTCCAGGGGCCTTGGTGTCCACCATCCAGTTCTTGAAGAGCTTGGGCTTCTTGTTCCATTGATACCAAAATACTTTAAGCCAGTTCCCCAGGCTGAAACAACCTCTAAAATTAGTTCTGGACCACAAATTCAAATGACAACAAGGCAAATGTGGCAGTAACTTTGACAACAGGCACCACTGGATGCCTGTCCAGCTCCTTGTTATAGATTTCAGATGAAGGCAACCGGCGACAGCAGTGTGCAGTGTAGCCAAAGACACCAGCATAGTGAAACCTCCCATTGATCAATCATAATGATCTGTAGGCCTGACAGAAAGAGAATAATCGCGTTTGTGTGTATGAGTGTGATTCTGTGGGGAAACGTGGGGGTGGGATTGAGTTAAAGATAAGTTGTCAGAAACTAATAAAGATAAGTTGTCAGAACCAATAAAACACAATCTAAACAGAAAATCTATCTAAAGCAGGCCTTTAGGGCAAAGTGCACTGTATTGTCTCTACAGGATGAAGTTTCCTTTCCAAATAAACTTAATTAAGCAAACTTTAATCAAACTGTGCATCAGGTCTTGTCAACAAGTTCATTCAGGAAGCTACATCAAACATCTCAAAAACCACACATATCTCAAATTAGAACAGTTAACAAATGCATTATGTTTTTTTATTTGGGGAAAACATTTAAAGCTTTTATATGCTTTTTGGTCTTTATTCTGTTGTTTCTTTATATGGGAAGGTACACCTATTTAACAATGAATTATATAATATATTGAATGTTAATGGTATGTGTGCCATTTGTATGGCAGTTTCCTTATTTTAAAGCTAGAAACAGACCTTATTGGAACCTAAAGACTTGACACCACCACACAATAAAACAACAAACACTACACATTCTCTTAGTCAAAGAGAAGCAAATATTAAACCACTGAGGACAACACATTGGACCAAATGTAGACTTTGATTAGAGTTACATCACTAAACTTCACTCAAAATTCTGCAAGAATACATGCTGTTGACCGTCTTGGGGCCTATTTCATCAAATTCCCAACAGGCAGGCTGCAATTTGCAACAAACGATAATTTCCTCTCTCTCATTTCAGCATGTTTGGCAAATTTATCTGCAAGTGACAGCCACTTGTGAAACATGACACTCTGTTTGCTATCTGCATGTGAGCAGTGTTCACAAATCACTTATGTGATTCCAGTCCTAAAATTCGAACATGTTGTAAATGATTTTAGTGAGAATGGTGGCCAGTCACTTGATCAGAATGCAAAAGATTAAAATCTTTAAATACATTGTATGAATTTATATTTTCCGACTGAACACACCAACTGAACCACACTGGAACAGACTCAGTCCAACTTGGTCTGATCGTAACACCTAAAGCGGATCTACATCATAATCATTTCAACAACCTTAATACTGCCTCAAACGGACACAGACATGGTTCTATTTATACTACATTGGGTGTTTACATACACGGACGTGTTCACAGGACTGTCGGTGCATCCGTCGGTGTGGACAATGTGCATCGTCATAAATTTTGAGCTGCATGGAGATGATCCACATGGACCCTCATGGATATGGGCAGGTGACGAATGTTACACCACACGAACCTTCAAGGCTCCTCAAGACCATGGGGAAAGTATAATTTGGGCTTAGAAAACAACAGTGCCCACAAACTGTACATTTCTGAAGAATCTAGAAAGCTCAAGATTTTGTGTGTGAGTGAACGGTCACTTACAATCACAAAATCAATCACAAAATCAAAATCACAAACCTCTGTGTAAACCAGAAATACTTTGAATTAAGCAAGACTGTGACTTTTGTCTGTTATTGAATTGATATTTGGGGCTGTAATTGTCCGCCTCTGATAGTAACCAACCTCCCTCCAGAGTCTAGCCAGCTCTGCAGTCTTCTTCAGAGGAAATGTTGCCTTACAACAACGGAACACGCCCTTTGTGAGGCTGAAATAATCCTAAACTATGGCAAGGTTTCTGTATCAAACATCACATACCACTAAAAGGCTTTTCTTCTGGTACAGTGATTCATCTTGTCTCATTTTATCTCACCCCCACCTCACGTCTCATTCTGCCTCATCCTATTTCACCCTGCCTCGGCCTGGCAGCTCTCTAACTTCACCTCGTACCAAAAAGTATCCAGGGAAAACTACCTATGCCTCTTTCAGCAGACAAGCCTGACAGTAATGAAATGAATAGAGCTTTAACAGAGGATAAAGAGCCACTCTTTATTGACAGCTCTGCCTCATTTATCTCCAGACCCCCCACACACCACACCTCCACCTCCTCCTCCTCCTAACCTGCAGCAAGGGAGTCTGATCGCCCAACATGCAGCGCTCTATTGGAGCTTCCTGTTCATGTCAAGCCTCCATTCACTGCTAACACCAGGCACTGCCCCCCACCTCCCTACCTCCAACCCTGAAACACACACACACAAAGACACCCATCGTCCTCTATCGATCTATCATGTTTGAGAAGCTAACAGACGGAGAGCAGCTATTAACACACTTTCATCTACTCTGCAGCAGAGAACAGGATATGGCAGTGAAAGAAGAGATTTGAGCTTGAGCTGCACAGTGGCAGTGTTCTGAATGAAATCTGACCCGAAGATTAAACTTGATGTTCCCTGTCAATTAATCAATGCAACTCTTTGAATCTCTGCTGTTAGACATTGTATTATGGGTTTTTTTTATGGCCCCTATGTGTAGAATTTGTGCATGCCTGCAGCATCTTTTAATTTCTTTCTGATGTCTTTTGTTTGTAGAAACATTTGGTAATTCAGTAAAAAAGTGGTCTAGTATGTGCTGTTTTATGGAATCAGATTTGTGTCAATATAATCAAACAAAACTTCTTAAATATCAAACAAATAAGCATTTGAGAGAAAATAAATCTCAATGAAGCAAAAAAAAGTCTTCTCAAAAGTAAAACTTATAACTAGGAAACAAATTATTTGTGTAATGGTGTAAACTATTGGTCTTTTACTTTTTTGATAATATTTCTGTTTGTTTACAGTTGCCTCTGCTTCTTTGTCACTGATCAGACTTTTGCCCTCACTGTCGGTTTTGTGGTTACGCTGCCATCTCTCTCGTTTGCGCTGCCATACTTTTTGTTTGCAGCTCTGACACAAACCTCTTTCGTTGGTGGGGTTTTTTCAGGGGTGTGTCCCCATTGGCTAATGAGTTTTTGAGTGACAGCTCCGTGCCCCGGACATTGTTCAGTGCAGCAAGAGCGTTTCGGGTTTTGGCAGATATGGACATCCTAAACAGCGGCATAGGTCATTGACTACCCACTAGCTAACTTTACTGCATTGCTACAAGATGAATACAGTATAATAATAAACTGAACAGCGGGCACTGAACTGGCACTCAAAAACTCAACTCGCCAATGGGCCAGTTATATTGACTCAAATCTCTTTATTGGTTTTAGCATTAACACTAATAACATACACAATTGGCAGTAATGTTAACAGTGTTCTGTGGTAATCTTATTATAAACCACAGTCAACAGCAACAACAAAGAAGATAAAATAAAATAAACACAAAAATGAGGAAAAACAAATTCAGACATGAAATAAATAAAAAGGAGGCAGCTCAGTAATTTATTTGTTGATTTCTTCATTGATAGTCAGGGCTATTGACACAAATCTGATTCAGTACTGCTTCAGCCCATTAATTCACAGTGTCCCTGGGTTGGGGTTAAAGAGTACTTCAGTGATTCAGTATTGCACTTCCATACAATCAAAAACTGGTGCAGCAGAGGCAGAAATATCCTTCCTTTTAGTCCCTAGTATGGGTTGCACTCCAAAAACATTGGATCCTACACTTTCCATAATGCAACCTGATAACATCTTTCAATAAAACATAAACAATGCTAAAACTGGAACCACAAGATGTTCACACAATTACAGTTTATGTATATGGAGCTGCTGTCCATGTACCGAGCTGCCTGGGCACATTCATATTCAGAGTGAGGAAGTTCTTCACTGGGTGGAAATTTTAGTATTCTGTAGCTGTGAAATTATTCATTCCTTTCAGCCTATGGCTGGAACAGCAAGCAATTAAAAGAACAAAGGTGTTGCATTAGCCAGCAGCCTAGAAGCATGAATCCATGTAAACATGCCCAACAGGCTGGTTCTGTGAGCGAGTCAGAACAATGGTCCAATCACAGAGAAGCAACAGTCCCTCAGAGAGAGATGTAGAGGGAGAGAGAGATAGAGGCAGAGACAAAGAGAGCACTGATGAGAAAATGATAGAGTCGCATTGGAGCATCACTTCTCACATCAGCAGCAAAGGGATTACAGGCTGATTAGCAGAGTAACACAGGGACCTGCTGCCAAACTGCCGTATGAACTACAAGGCAAAAATCCACGAAGCTGTGAGACGCAGGCGCAGATGGAGTACAAATTGTGTAAAATTGCTCCGCTGTATCATCAAATTATTTCACATGCAAAATAATTTGGCAGGGACATCAGTTACAGCAGTTTGTGGTGTTGGACATTGATCATGGAGGCTATTCATTTAGGTTAGCCTGATATAAGAGGGTGAGATTACCTTTTTGTTTGAAATCAGATGTGCTCCAGCAAATCACTAGTCTCCACATGACCAGCGTTATTAAATCCTAAAAGACGTACAAACAATACTAACCTTAGAACATGGAAGAAGATAAACAACCTAATGAAAACAACCATAGACTGTGTTAACTGATAACAACATAAATGTTCATCAGTGTTACCAGCCTGAGAAAAAGGAAAATCAGAAAATGTCATCCAAAAAGATGAAATGAGATAAAATGCTGTAAAAGAACAGTGTGTATACTTTGTGAGAGTATGAGATTCCTTCTCATTTTTGGTCATTAATATAAGAAAATGCAAACAAATAAGATAAGATAAGCCTTTAATTGTCCCACAGCGGACCTTTTAATTTAGCAAAGAATGCAGATGATTTAGAAACTTTAAGTCTTATGCATCAAGAGGGTCTTGGTCCTGGTTTGTGACTTTGTTTCCTAATGTAACCTGTCCTTTCTTGTATTAAATGTATTGAAGACCATAGCCATTGATTTTTGAAGGTCACCTCCTATTCACACACTCTTACTAAAGACACAGAGACTGAGCTAATGGACATCTAGCTGCAATAGGGAACAGAGTGTTGAGGACAATACTGATGCAGTTTGTAAAAACAGCAGCTGCTGTGTCACTTTTAAACTTCTGTTGAATTATCCAGTGTGGCATCCTTTTAAGAGGGAAGCATGGCATGACACCTGCTTGGAGGTAAATCGGAATCTTTTATGTACCCTGCATGCCTGTTAATGGGCAATTAACATTGGCTACATATGCGCAATTTCATGGCACTAGAAATTGGTGGGAGTAGCCGATCATTATAGTCAATAAAAAAATGAAAACCAAAACTTACGTTTCAATGTGGACATTCTCATATACTACTGAAATGGTATAAATTTCATATCTCATACATTTGGCCATTGCATTAGTTTTTAAATATTGTTGTCTATTTAAGCCTTTTTTAATGAATGCGGATTTAATATGCTATGCATTTTGTTAAAAGGTTTGTGTTCACATTTTCTAAGACAGCCGGGCCTTCATTATTTGTGCATGTGCATGGTCTGAGGCAGATCTAAATTTGTTCGCAGAGTATGACCAAATTGAGTGTTGAGGACTAACCACTAGGCCACCTGGACACCCTGACAAATTAATCCTCATACAGGTTATGCAAGTTACAAATGACCTTCTAATTGCATCAGACAAAGGACTTGTCTCTGTACTTGTCTTACTAGATCTTAGTGCTGCATTCGATACCATTGACCATCACATTCTATTACAGAGACTAGAACATTTTATTGGCATTAAAGGTACTGCACTAAGCTGGTTTAAATCCTATTTATCAGATCGATATCAGTTTGTACACGCTAATGATGAATCCTCTATGCACGCCAAAGTTAGTCACGGAGTTCCACAAGGTTCTGTGCTTGGACCAATTCTATTTACCTTGTATATGCTTCCTTTAGGCAATATTATTAGGAAGCACTCCATAAATTTTCATTGTTATGCAGATGATACCCAATTATATTTATCGATCAAGCCAGATGAAACCAATCAATTAGCTAAACTTCAAGCATGCCTTAAGGACATAAAAACCTGGATGACCTGCAATTTTCTGATGTTAAACTCAGACAAAACCGAAGTTATTGTACTTGGCCCTGAACACCTTCGAAACACATTATCTAAAGATATAGTTTCTCTAGATGGCATTGCCCTGGCCTCCAGCGAAACCGTAAGGAATCTTGGAGTTATCTTTGATCAGGATATGTCCTTTAACTCCCAAATAAAACAAACTTCAAGAACTGCCTTTTTTCATTTACGTAACATTGCAAAAATCAGGCACATCCTATCTCAAAAAGATGCAGAAAAACTAGTCCATGCATTTGTTACGTCTAGGCTGGACTATTGCAACTCTCTATTATCAGGCTGCCCCAATAAATCCCTTAAGACTCTCCAGCTGATTCAGAATGCTGCGGCACGTTTACTGACAAGAACCAGAAAAAGAGAACATATTTCTCCAATATTAGCTTCTCTACACTGGCTCCCTGTAAAATCCAGAATAGAATTTAAATCCTTCTCCTCACCTTCAAAGCCCTAAATGGTCAGGCACCATCATATCTTAAAGAGCTCATAGTACCCTATTACCCCACTAGAGCACTGCGCTCCCAGAATGCAGGGTTCCTTGTGGTTCCTAGAGTCTCTAAAAGTAGAATGGGAGCCAGAGCCTTCAGCTATCAAGCTCCTCTCCTGTGGAACCAGATCCCAGTTTGTGTACGGGAGGCGGACAACCTCCTCACATTTAAGAGTAGGCTTAAGACTTTCCTCTTTGATAAAGCTTATAGTAGGGCTGACTCAGGTGACCCCTGAGCCCCCCCTTAGTTATGCTGCTATAGGCCTAGACTGCCGGGGGACTTCCTATGATGCACTGAGCTCCTTTCTCCTCCTCTTCCTCTCCATCTGTACGCCCTCATATCCCATCAATGCTTGTTATTAATTCAACTTCTTCCCGTAGTTGTGTGCTTTCTCTCCTCTCTCTCTCTCTCCTTCTGTTGCTTTCTGCAGGTATTTCTGCCTCTGGAGCTGTGGAGTCTGGGTCTGTGGTTGCTGCCGCCTGCTGCCCCCGTGCTCCTGCTCTGCACCCGCTGCTGCTATTGCTGTTGTTGCTGTTGTTATTAGTATTGCTATTATAATGTTGCTATTAGTGTTGTTTCCGTTGGTGTTAACATCAATGCCATTACCATATCTATGCTGTATTGTGCTGCTGTATGTTCTCTTTCCTCCTGCTCTCTCTCTCCCGCTCCCCCCTTCCCCCTTCAACCCAACCGGTCGAGGCAGATGACCGCCCACCTTGAGCCTGGTTCTGCTCGAGGTTTCTACCTGTTAAAAGGGAGTTTTTCCTTGCCACTGTCGCATAGTGCTTGCTCATGGTGGGAACTGTTGGGTCTCTGTAAATATAAAGAGTCGGTCTAGACTTGCTCTATTCGAAAAAGTGCCCTGAGATAACTTTGTTATGATATGGTGCTATATAAATAAAACTGAAAATGTGTCCCTATGAAAGCTGGGCAAATGTATGCAATTATAATTTTAGATGAGTGGAAAGTATTATTTGGAATTGAACAGAAATAAAAGTTTAAAAAAATATTAATCATAATTTGGTTAATTTTCCAACAGGGCCCCTAGGGGAATTTCAAAAGCATTGTGGAATTTAGATGTATACACAATACCTCTTTTGAGTAATGACCATATATAGGCTTGAAAGGTGGTTTAAGTTAAGTAGTTTGGTCTTTTATGGAGGATGGTAGCTGTAGTCAACTGGGATTCACAACAGTTACAGTGGATTCTGATTTCAAATTCAATTCAAAGTTATGGCAAAAATAAAAAAACTAACAAAAAATATTCAAAATGTATGAATATGTTCAGTGTGTCCCAAACAAGTGTCACTTAGCCAAAAGTTCATTAAATACGTTACTTTCAATGAAGCTTCTGAACTATTTCTAATTTCTCTTCTATGACAATTGTCTTTAATCCCCTCAGTACTACCCATTTTCCTCTTCAGACATCCATGAATGGAATCCTGAATTGACCTGAGCTAGAGGGTTAATGGAGAAGCGAGCTGGAGGAAACACGGCACGGTATTTTCTCGACAAATTGCTGCTGTTTCTGTACAGCTGCACCCTGATAGCCACAACAACAAAACCGCGATGTCTTGCAAGGCTCCAAAATTAAACAGATAATCATCTGTCTCTGCTGATGAATGTGTTTACCATGGTAAATGCCAAAGCCTTTCTAATAAGTAGAGGGATGACATCACACAAACACACACACACACACACACGCTCACCATTATTTGGATACACATTTCATTACAGCTCCCACAGAGCTCAATGGGAAGTCTTACAGTGAAAGTGGGGAATGTTTAATTGATGAGAACTGGCTTAGAATAAAGTAATAAACAGTAGTGGATTTTAAAAATAAATAAATAAATAACACAAACATTCTGTTTATACATCTTCTCCTCAGTCTTACAGGCTATTTGTGGATATGGAGCCCAGTAGGCTTTACAGTGTGTGTCTGTGTAAATGGACTTCACTTATATAGCGCTTTTCAACCTTAACGGTTCCCAAAGCGCTTGGTCTCATTCACCCATTCACACACCTCGATCAAGTAAGTAAGTAAGTAAGTAAAGTTTATTTAGTATAGCACCTTTCACAGAGCAAGATCACAAAGTGCTTCACAAAAGTACAAAAGTAAAAAATAAGACAATAGCAACAATAAAAAGAAACAAGCAATAAAACATAGGCAACCAGACCTTAAAAACACCATCAACCAATTCATACAGCACCAGACTATACAAAGGCCAGTTTAAATAAATAAGTCTTCAGCTGTTTTTTAGAAGGCATCAACAGAGACCGCAGATCGCATGTCTATAGGGAGGGCGTTCCACAATGTTGGAGCAACCACTTCAAAGGCACGATCACCTTTTGTTTTTAGCCGGGCACGAGGAACAACCAGTAAGCCCTTGTCAGAAGACCTCAGTGACCTACTGGTGATGTAGGGATGGAGCAGGTCAGAGATGTACACTGGTGCCTGACCATGCAGGGCTCTATACGTAAGAACAAGAACCTTAAAATGAATCCAGAACTTGATGGGAAGCCAGTGTAGGGAAGATAAAATGGGTGTGATATGAATTGTCCTGCTGGACCGGGTCAACAGCCTTGCAGCAGTGTTCTGGACCATTTGAAGACGATCCAGAGACGACTTGCTGGTGAAAATGGAATTGCAGTAGTCTAGCCGGGATGATATAAAAGCATGAATGATCATCTCTAGCTCAGCTTGAGATACAATGGACTTGAGTTTGGCAATGTTTCGTAGATGGAAAAAACATGTACGGGTCAATGATTTGACAGTACATAGCCTGATCAAACATAACACCAAGATTTCTAAGATTTAACTGTACAGCAGAAGAAAGGGACCCAATACACTGAGCAACCTTGGAAGCTATGCTATTTGAACCAATGATGAGGACCTCTGTCTTATCTGAATTCAACTGTAAGAAATTGTTAGCCATCCAGTCCTTAATGGCAGTCAGACAATCATGCAAAACAGTCAGTTTGTCTGTGTCATCAGGCTTAAACGAGACATACAGCTGGATATCATCAGCGTAGCAGTGATAAGAAATTCCTTCAAATGTGCTAATAATATGACCCAAGGGAAGCATGTATAAAGCAAATAAAATAGGACCAAGACAGATCCCTGAGGCACGCCACAGGAAAGAGCAGCAGTTTCAGATGTGTCGGGACCAAGTGACACAGAAAAACTCCTATTTGAGAGATAGATCAAGAGCAACTTAGGGTTCAATGTCTTGCCCAAGGACACGTGGACAAGAAGCAGCGGGGATCGAACCGCCAACCCTGGGATTAATGGACGACCCGCTCTACCTCCTGAGCCACAGCCACTGTATTCTGTGAATACAGACATCACAGACCAACCAAAAACAATATCCAAATGGCTTCCAATCATCCAATGATAGTTTACATGCTGTTTCACATGCTATTCCACTGTTACAACAATACAGCTTTTGGAGGAAATACTGAACACTAGATCTTAGAATGAAACAATTTAATTTACAGCAATTGCACTGAATATCAGCACAAACTACAGTTTATCGGTAGATGGAGTGTTAAAATCACCTCCAGAAGCTGCCAAGTTTATTATAGCCCACGATATTAAAGTGTTGGAATGAATTTTAAAAACCCTTAAAAATATCCTTAAGGGGTTTTTGACCACTACTGGCACTATGGAGCAATGTTTTGTTTGTATGTTGTGCAAGTATGCACATGTACACAAACTACCATACAGATGACACAATACACATTCCTACTTTCTGCAAAGGTTGCTTAAGCAAAAAATGTGTAGTGCAGGCAAGCAATGAAACATGAAGAAGAAGAAGTTGAAAGAAGATGTAGAAGCTGATTTTGTAAACTGCAAAAGGTGAAGCAGCAGTCAAACATATGAAAGCATTTCTCTCAAACACAGGCCATGTCTATCAAAGGAAAACAAAAATTGGTGTATGAGCAACTTTCATTCGAATGAATGGGCACCGTCATGGAGTCTGGTATCCAGTTTTTATAATATACATGAACAATACACATCCCTGCAAATAGTGGAGGCTGGTAATTATTTACCTAGGTGGGTTTACAGGCACTGAGGGCTTCTGCTTACACACTAACAATGTTGTTGTCAAGCCTGGTGCACTAAACTTTGACTCCAACTATAGAAGGCTGTTACATTTACTCAACAACTGAATCAGAAAAGCAAACACACTCCATCATGATCAAACTGTCTTTTCCCACCAATCAGAGTGATCCTCTGAAAAAAATGAATCAACATTAATGCACATTCATTTGTGTTTTTCATATACATAATAAAACTATTGTCTTGACTTGTCTTCTGCTTTTCTGCTTAATGCTTCAAGGCCTACTGCTTCTGTGGTAGTTACAGCAATGCAAATATGCAGTAGTGCATATAAAAAGCGGCAACAGTCTACAGTTTAGACTACCATGCCATCTTGCTATTGAATGCTGCTTTTTTGTTGCCTTAAACTCATTGGGGAGCACAATGATGAAAAGTCTACCTCAGTTCTGTTTATTAGTATTTAGCTCCAAAATGAATTTCTGAAGTACAACTAGAGTGGTGTTTGGGTTTAGAGATACACGTTTTTGGCCTTTCTGGACCCCTCATGGGTCGAGCTTATAATGTTTTGGCATGCCTATTCCTAAAAAATTAATGTACCAAGATTTATGAAGATTGGGCAAATGACCAATGAGCTATAGCCAATTTCCTGCTAAATGCCACCCTTTGCAAAATTTTTTGATTTTTGGACTGGTCTTCCCCAATTATAGTGTGTTGGTGTATCTCAGTCCCGCAAGGCTGTATACCAAATTTGGTGTTGATTTAGCCGAAATCCAAAAGGTATATGTTGTTACTTTTTTTCAGATCATGCAAATCGGCAAAAAATCCATCATGGCGGACTTTTATGTTCCAAGAGGCTTTTTTGTAGAGCAAGATAAGTTGAATATGTGTGTCAAATTTCAAATCTATCAGATTCATGGTGTGGGTGTGTCTGTCGCTTTTGGCTGTTAATTATAGCACCACCACCAGGCCAATTGGGGTCATATTTCTTGTGAAGCATTTGCACATAATGGGGTAAAGTTTCATGTCTGTAGCTTGTTCCAGCTCACGGCAAATTGACCGACGACATAAGACAACAAATCAGGAGTGCCGCCAGAGATTTTGGACCCCATAAAAGGAACCCATGTAGGCTACATTGCTGTAACAAACCACACCTGCAAATCCCATTGGACGATACCAAATATTAATAATATGTATCTTTGCAGACAGGAATCTCTATTGTAGTAATATAATATAGTGTAATAATAATATAGTAATATATAATATCTGAAGAACTACTTTATGTAATTCAATGTCATTGTTATTGTCTGACTATTTGGGTCCCTGTAACACAAAACTTTACTGATCAATGACCTTATTGTAGAGCGCCACCTTGATTGTATGTTTTTATATGAAACTTGGCTGAACTCTTTTGCACCTGCTGTCCTCATCGATACGGCACCTTTCAGAATATAACAAGGCGCTGAGAAATGCCAGACAGGCTCACTTCTCTAAACTCATAAATAACAACCAAAACAATCCTAGGGTCCTTTTTACAACCACTGACAGTCTGATAAATCTCACTTCTACATACCCCAGTATTTTTTCTCAAATACTAAGTGCAGCAAATGTTCAGCCTACTTCAGAGATAAGATAACAACAATTAGAATGGATATTATTCAGACAAGGTCGAATAATGTTTTAGAAAGCACTAAGCACTGTCAATATATAGTAACTCTGTTACTCTGGTGGATACAGAGGTGATTAGAAAGGTGGTCTCTGAGTAAAGCCCTCTATGTGCTCTCTTGACCCCATATCTACCCTGATTTTAAAACAATTTTTAACTGCCTTTCAGAGGAATTATTAAGTATTGTTAACCACTCTTTGTTCACAAGCACCTTCCCTGATGTTATAAAAATGCCATTGTTAGACCACTTCTCAAAAAAAGTAATTCATATTGCTTAGTTTTTAGTAATTACCACCCATATCAAACCTCCCTTTCTTAGGTAAGATTTTAGAAAAAGTTGGTAAAACAGGTAAATACCTTCATTAAAAACAACAATATCTTTGGGACTTTTCAGTCAGGTTTCAGAGCCCACCACAGCACAGAGACTGCATTGGTTAAATTGGTGAACAATATAAGAATGAACACTGACTCAAAAAATCTTTCAGTCCCAGTTCTCCTAGATCTTAGTGAGGCCTTTGATACCGTCAACCATGACATCCTACAGCACAGACTTGAAAACTTGGTTGATCTTTTAAGAATGGTTCTAAGGTGGTTTAGATCGTATCTGACTGGCTGGGAGTTCTTTGTTTCCCTGAGTGACTTCTCCTCAGAGATAACAGACATAACCTGTGGGGTCCCGCAAGGTCATATTTTAGGTCCAGTCCTTTTTAGTCTCTATATGCTACCACTTGGTGATGTCATCAGAAAGTATATTGAGTAAATTGAGTTTCATAGCTACGCAGATGACACCCAATTATACATTTCTGTATCCCCAAATGATTTTAGCCCCATTGATAGGTTAGTGCAATGTTTATATGACATAAATGTATGCATGTCACACAACCAACCTATCTCAGATCCCCCAGATCCTCTGCAGCTGGCCTCTAACTCGCCCCAAGGATTTCAACAAAAAAAGCCTTCAGCCACTTTAGCCCTAGTTTCTGGAACAGTCTGCCTGAGGATCTGCAGGACTCTACCTCTGTGGACATTTTTAAAAGAAAGCCTGGCTTTTACTTAAGGTGCCTCATCACTTGTTGCTTTAGTTTGAAAGTCTTAGTCATTGGTTTTCATACTGTTATTTAGCCCTTGTATTTTATTTACTTTTTTGTAACATTTTATTGTTTCATTGCTGTAATTTTTAGTCTTGCAAAAAAGTCTATTTATTGTTGTCTATTTTTAATTTTTACTTTTTTGTCTGTGCTTTTTTAATTGTGCCCTGTGAAGCATTTTGTGCTGCATGTTTGTATGAAAGGTCCTATGTAAATAAAGTTGAGTTGCGTTGAGTAAAACAGGGACCAAAAATGGAAAGGATTCATCCTCTTGGGAGCAAAAATGAGTTCAATAAATTTCATGGCAATCTGCCCATTAGATTAAGATTATTCTTGTGTTGACCTGACGGAGGTGCAACACAAACCAAAGAGGTCACCAAAGACATTAGGAATCCTTATCTGGGAAACATGAATGTCCACAGTTAATATCATGGCAATCTCTTGCCATGTCATCTTTCTCAGGACTAAAGTGTTGGACAGACAAACCAACTGACAAACTGACACTGTCATCCTCATGCCGGGCTGCTAGTGGAGCAGAAAAAATGCTCTGCTGTCAGTCTATATCACTCAAAGCCCACAGTGTGGGGTGCAGACAGCAAACAGATGTCAGCATTGTTTACAGCACTGTAACACTTAAGCCACTAAAGCACAAGGAGTGTAATTGAACATGTCTATTATTAGGTTTACTGTACAGGCTGTGTATACTGTAGGAGTTGAATAGCTCCAGCTGCACGCTGCTCTGTTCTTGAGTGTGAAATGAAATAAGAAACGCAGAGACACGGAGAGCAATTATTTCATACAAAACAGCCGATGGCTGTGTTGAAGTGGATCTAGAGTTAAACACAGTCTTAATTGGATTTCACCAAGATGAGAATTTATGACGTGTAACTTCAGATTACAGTCTTGCCACATACAGAGCAAACAGCAAAAGTGGTTTTACAAACACATTAATTGGCTGATAATGACAAAAAACAGATCCTTGGCTTTGTTGGATTCTCACTTTTAACACTCGTGGCTGCAGTCACAGCAGTGCTCTGCCCACAGCCAGAAGAAACAGCAAAGCAAGATTAGAGTCATGATGCATGTGCCTGTGTGTGTGTGTGTGTGTGTGTGTGTGTGTTATCTCTCCCTCCTAATACCCATATCTCTCGGTAGGGATGTTACTGATGGCAATGTGATGGTCCTTTTTTCCACTAGCGCCATAAGTCTGTGTATAATGGCCGCTTTGTTCTACGACGTAATCGCATTAATATGAAAGGCAATTGCTCTGGAAAGCAAATCAAATCAAGCCAGATCACATTCAGATGAAAATGAGTTAATCAGAAAAGCTATGTGTTTGCACAAAGGGAAGGGGATTAAAACTAAAAGAGGACATCATATGCAATTGGGCTGCTTTCAAATGTCATTTCAGCTCTGTTTCATCCAACTGTAAAATACATTTTACACAAACCTTTGAAAATCTAAATGATGGAAATTCAATGTGCTTGCATCAGCTGGACTAAAGACAGTTTCTTTATTACTTCTTCTAATGTTAATATTCATCCACAAGGGAGGCTGAAATGGTATTTGAAGAATTTGTTAGGATTGATTTGTGTTAGAGCTCGGCACAAATCTGTTTTCTGTTTGTCTTGATTATAAATCTCTATGAACGATGCTCCAATTATTGGCACATCTGCATCTACCACCATTATGATGACCTACTGCATATATTTTAGACACAACAGGGGACTTTTCTGGATAATGAAACCATACAACTATACGGGGATGCATATATACAGGTGGCAGATTAAAGGCAAAACCTGAATAAATGAGTGGAGAAACATAATGAATATAGATGCTTCCATACAGGGCACAAGAGGCTCACTGAATGGTTTGATGAGTATGAAAATTATGTGAATCATATGCTGCGTGGCCTTCACAGTCACCAGATCTTAACCCATCAGAACACCTATGGGAGATTTTAGAGAGACTTGTTAGACAGCACTCTCTAACACCACCATCAAAACACCAGATGACCTTTTGGAAGAGTGCTATTCATCCCTTCAGTAGAGTTCCATGCACTGGGAGAATCTCAAACCTGTTGCCTAAAAATTCTAGTCATATACTATGTCACAATCCCGCTCAAGGTTAAACAAAGGCTGAAAAACAACATGAGTAATACATTCAAATGGGTTAATTTGACTTAACTAAAAGAGAAACTGAACTAATGACAAAAAAAATACAAACAAACCAAAAAAGTGGACACCAAGGCAGAAAACTTTTTTAATGAACCTATCTTCAGCCAGTGTGAAAGCTTTCTTATCCTGGGGCTAAGTGCAGTGTGAAAAGTCAGAGTTGTATCAGAGTACAGGACTTGACACCAGCATAGGTTTAGGCAACAAATACACCTTGGTTTAGGTCTTGGTTTTGGTTTATTTACAGTTTTTCAATATTTAAGCTAGACCACCACCTTTCCCTAACATTAACTAAAAACAAAGTTTTGCGTATACATTCATTATGAACATTTTGTGGTTCTGCAGAGAGGTAATTAAAACATTTACTCGTGTTAATAAAAATACATAAAAACAGGTGATATTATGTTTCTTCCAAAACTTATTTACTGTTGCAAATTTGTAGTACAGAGTACGAATGGAATTATTAGGAGAAAGAGTTGCTTGGCCACAAAATTGGCAACAAGTATGGGTGAGGTTAAATCAGCTTTACAGGTTGTTGTCAACTCTTAAATCTGTATATTTCTTTGATCATGAAAAAGGTTACATTAACTGAGCTACTAGCAACGACTAAAGCAGCTGTTGTATCGACTGAAAATGTCCTCAGTGGGATGAATATGTCACTCATTATTGATTGGTCAGGACAAAACAAAACAAAATAACCCCCTCCCCTCCTGAACAGAAATTGCCTTAAATGAACAGTGTCAGACTGAATAATCAAGTGAAATGTCAAGTCAAGTCTGATTACCAGGCTGAGAATCTATCATCTGGAACAGGTCTGCTAACTGTTCCTAGGGAACAAAACATGGTGAATCTGCATGTAGTTATTATGCCGTCCACTGCTGGAACAAACTACCAGAAGATCTCGGATTTTTCCCAACTGTAACTACTTTTAAAAACAGGCTAAAAACGTTTGTGTTCAGTACTGCTTTTAATTGAAACTGTACTCTCTGTTAGACTTGCACAATTTATGCTTAAAATTGCACTTTATTTAAAATGTGTTATGCTCTTTTATTCATCTTACTTGTGTCCTTTTAAAAGTCTTTATGTAAAAGCACCTTGAGCTGCCTCTGTGTATGAAATGTGCTATATAAATAAAGTTGCCTTGCCTTGGGCCCAGCACCTTACTTATATACTTTACTTTTTTTATTATTATTTACTTGTCACCCATCTGTACATTAGTTATAAATAATCAAAATTAGTATCTGAGTTCTGGCATATATGGAGCTCTTTGGTAATGTAATCAGTAACAAAACACTGCACCATAGTGGCTAAATTGATTCATAATTGATTTATAATCCAAACTTGAGTTGTGTACCTATGATTTTATTTAAATGAACCACTTGTTTTTTGATGCAGTGGCTTATTGTTTGTACTGATGATTCAGTCAGGAGAATTTCATGCCTATCTAATTGTTGGAAATGCTTCACTGGGCAATCACCTAAAATTATCTGAGAGAAAGGAAACCCTGGCTGCCTGTTACAACCATGAAAGCTACGCTATTTGAATTTTATAATGTCTCCACTTGAGCTGAAATCCTAGACATTTTTAGCAACATTTTCTTTTTCTATTCAGCTTTTCTAATTCAGTTGAAACTAAATTCAGTTTTACAACCACCTTGTACATTGTCATAGGTAATGTGTCTCTTTCACGGCTGCTTCCACATCAATAGAGAGCAGATTCCTGATCAGCTGCAGGTTAAGTGCTGTCGAGTGGAGGAGCAGCATGAAAATTATTCTATCCATTACACCATCACTAACAATGTATGGGAGTAGAATTACCCGTAGGGCGCGGGCTGACAGTTAGCACACATTTGAATCGGTTTCCCAAACAGCAAATCCCTTCCACCGCCCCCGTGTCAAGAAAGTTGCCCCTTTGTCGTCCCCCCCTGTCAGAAAGTGGCCCCTTTGTCATCCCCCCCTGTCAGAAAGTGGCCCCTTTGTCAATTTGACAACTGGGAAACAAATACGTTCCCGTTTGTCAGCACGCCAAACGTCAAGCGGTTTCCTGAACGTCAAAATCGCGAGGGGCCCGTGCGTTCATGGCTCACCCCGGCGCCCTGGAGCCGGCTGACGGGCTAAGGGCCCCGTGCGTTACTGGCTCACCGCAGCGCCCTGGAGCCGGCTGACGGGCTAAGGGCCCCGTGCGTTACTGGCTCACCCCGGCGCCCTGGAACCGGCTGTGAATGCGCGTCACCACCTCCAGAGATTTCAGGGACGCATCGGCGGAGCCTGCCCGGCAGATAGTGCGCGTCTCCCGTGCGTAAAACCCGCCGCGCCACGGCCTATGGAGGACCGTTATTTTTGATTTAATTCAGCGGGGGGAGCTTCAGAGTTATCCGCACGGGATAAAGCCAGCGTTCATGACTCACCCAGGTGCCCTGGAGCCTGCTGTGAATGCGCTTCACCACCTCCAGAGATGTCAGGGGCGCTTCGGCTGAGACAACCCGGCAGAGAGTGCACTGTAATAAATGATTCTGTGGCCATGCAGATTTTAAACAATGTATTAGGTAAAAATATATTCAATATAATTGTGTCCTTGATTTTGTGGCAATTATTTAAATAAATATAAAACGAAAATTTTTGGAATAAAATCCACTTATTCTAGTTAAATAAAACAGAAACATTATGTTCAAGTAATTCCAAATAGAGAGAATATACAGTGAATCCAGCCTCATGTAATTAGGCAGTTTTTAATTGAGAAGCACTTCCTGTCTAAGCCCGCCTTTTTGGATGCAGGGGGCTATCATCTGGCCAGAGGACATATGAAGAGACTGAAAATCCAGTGCCCCTTTTACGTTGCCCCTTTCGCAAATGTTCGCTGGTTGACTAAGGTAAGTAAACGTACTGGGTTTTCACATGGAAACTGTTCCTTGAAGTACACATTTTATTGTTTCCCTCTGGGCTTTTATTATTGTTTATGGACGGCTGAAAATATATCGTTTCATAGATATGTAGTAATTTGTAGTAGCGCGTGTAGTACTGTGGTACTGTTGCGTTGTATTAACAAGGCATTGTACAATTTGGAACGGCTTTACATGGATCGAAGCGCAGACTTTTATTTTGAAGGATTTCTGTTAGAAATTCCGATAATGTTTCCTATGTTTCTTAAACGTTGTTCATGTGTCGTCAGTATGATCTGGTGAAACAAACTATATTGGGTTTCATGGTATGGTTAGAGACCTTTCCACAAAGGGGGTTATCGGAAATGTAGCGAACGTATTATTTTACAAACTGCACTTGCCGCACTTCCGTTAACTTTACTTGCTATATGTGTCGGGACTTCCTCTGTAAGGTATGTATGCCCTCTGCACTTTCGTTGTTTTTGTCGTTAATGTGAACTTAAGTTGCTCAAAGACACGTGTACAGTGCACACATTTCACAAAGAAACTGACCCACTGAGTTCTGTGATATAGATCAACAAAGTTGGGCTCTCCTGAAGAAATTTAATTTACTGCAATACAAACATTATTTCATGTCACTGAGAAAACGACGGGATACACAAGTGATGCGTCTTTGCTGAATAGTTCATTGCTCAAAATTTCTGCAGTCTTTGCTTTTCACATTTACAGGTGTACTATTGTACACACAAAGGGGAAAAGGTGATTTCTACAGCATTGGTAATACAGCCTACACACTTCATTGACAGAGGGGTGATTTTCATGTGCAAATAAGCAACGTGTAGCTGGAGGGCTCTTGTCTCATAACATTCTGTGTTTTTTCTCAGGTGCCCCCAAATGAGATGGCAATGTAAAAAACCTAATATTTGCCTCTTAAGCATCTTTTGTATGAATTGTCTAACAACGTATCTGATACCTTTTCTCTTTTATTGCCTTTGTGCTTCAGGTCAATGCAGAATTTCAGAGAATAACCACTGTGCGACTAGAGCCAAAATTTCTGTCTGCTTTGGATCTTCACACTCCCAAGCTACTGACACTATTTCGTGCCAAAGGTGGAGCACTTGGAGAAAGACTGAAGAAAATAATGGAACTGCTGGAGGTACAGTACGTCTCAAAGTTTGTAAATAACATGAATAACGACATTGCATTTAAAATATAATTTTTATATGGGTGGAAGCAATGACCTACAGTGTTTGTGTGCTGCTTGAATTTCATGTATCCTGTCCAACTTAAGAAAAACATTTTCTGTTTTTTATAACTTTTGTCTTGTTTTCATGGTTTGGCCATCATGTCTATCAGTTATGAAAGTTTTACTCACCTCAAACTGTGCGCAGATTACCACACAGAAGCAAGTGACACTGCCTACCTTCTGTCTACTGCAGCACAGAAACTGACCTTGAGTGGTACCAAAATCCTTAATATAATGAAAAACTGTTCAGTGGGTTAATATTGAATACATGAAAAGAAGAACTTATAACACCTCATGCATTTAAGATGCTGTATTTTTGACTAATTTATCAGAGATTTAGAAACCTGACCAACATGGATACCTGCTGCATTCTTGCTTGCATGCCAATAAGGAAGGGCCAGTGTTAGTTTAGTTTGCAGTTGTAAGTGGCTACCTCACAGTTGCGAAGTCACAGATAATCATAAAATCATGTTCATCGTCCTCTTCAAAGGTATTGTGAAGCTTTGCAGTTTGACAAAGCTCTACAGTGGAGTGTAAGTTTGAGAAACACCCACAGTGCTTTTTGTGTGATTGTTTTACTCCTATCCAGGACTCGGTGTGTCCTGTTGAGAAGGCCAGAGAGGTCGTCCTACAGTGTCTTATAGAATACCTTGGAGAGCACGGGGAGCATCTCATCAAATAATTCAATGTAGGTGGACTTAATTAGCATGAACTAATTCAAGGACTGCAATCCTATGATTGGATGCTGTTTTGAAGTAGATTGATACAGATATGTGACATTTTTTGCAAATCTGTGAACTCTATTGGAAGGACGAACACCATTCTTCCACTACATACTAATGAGAGTTCAGCGGTATAAGACCAGTGGAAAAAAGTAATATGGTCAGATAAGTCATCTTTCACCATGTTCTCCACAATTGGGTGAGGTCATGTCTGACAAACACTAAGAGCAGGCCTGAATGGTTGACCCTACAGTGAGGGGATCCACTGCCTCTGTTATGCGGTGGGTGGAATTTTCCAATTGTCCCCTTAGAGGAAAGGCTTTGTCCTCACCTATTCTCAATCAAGTTCACATCTACGAAAGATTTTGGACTGAGGTGTCAGGGCATGTTTTGTTTTCTATGAACTGTGAGCTTGTGGAGCCATTTGAGTCTGTAACAGTGAATAAGGGCTCTAAATAAACATGAATTTGAATTTTTTCTTAAATTTGTAATCCACCTGTATGTTGACTTTTTTTCAAACAGTTTTTTACTATGACACTGATTACAATTTCATGTTGCAGGACAATAACACGGAACTTGAGGAACTTGAACAACTCATAATGGCAATAACGGTGAACACAAAGACTGGAGCTTCTACAAGTGACAGCCCAAAGCACATTGGGATTGTCGTTGAGGGCGTGGAAGTCATCACAGGACTTGAAAGTATTGCCAGGGCCTGCTCTGTCCTTCTAGGCTTGACCTATGCACTGAATTTGGATTATCCCAAGCTGCTGAAGTATACCTTTGAGGTATTTCAAAAACTTTTCATGGAAATGGATGCTTCAAAGCTGTCGAGCAAAGTCCAGTCCCTCAAGAGCAAACTTCTGGCTTGAAAGGAGACTGTGGTCTCAGTGCAGAGCTTGAGAACTGCACAGTTGAACATGCCTAGCTTGTAAGTTCCTGTTTAAGTAAGTGCTGTTTCTGACCACGTCCCACAAATGTAAGTGAAACTTATATTGTGTTCAAAGGTTGAGTATGAAGGTTTTTTTATGACTGTTTCGCTTAAATGTTTGTTGTTTGATTAATGCACCAAATTTGTGATGACAGATAGCTAAGTGATAAGTGTTTCAGGCCCATTTCCTAAAGAGTGAATTGCCTGCTTGACGTGCAAAAATGGTCATAATCCACAGTTCAAGTTGTTTTTCAAAACTCAAGCAACTTGATTAATGTCTTCCTGTACAAGTTTACACATAGTTACATTTCAACAGGCCTATTGCTTCTCATGTTTTTGCCTTAATTGAGTGGTATGTAGTCAGGTCCTTCACTGTTTAATGTTGCCATGTAATGTAAATGAGGTGCACATGATGATTAAGATCATGTAAGTTATATAATAAATAAAGTGAAAAGTTTTTCATTAACACTTGAGTTTGTTATTCCTAGAAAAAAAGATTATTTAGATTTAATTGACTGCATTGATTAAATTCAAATCAATGCACTGATTAATGTAGATGATTATTACTGAATTATATATCATTGATATGTGTAATTAAATAAATTGTTATTAGTATTTACAAATGTAGAAGTTTCTGTTTTTTCCTATCAACTCATTTTTGTTTTAAATTTAATTAATTCTATTTTGTTTTCTGTTTGAATTTACTCATACTAAATCTACAACTGTAATGAGTCATTTAATTTATTTTAACTCAATACCAAACATAGTTATATTTAATTAATAATATTGCTTGTAATCTGTTGCCATATTTTTATTAAGTAGATATGGTGTATTTTTTTTTTACAGTGTGCGTCTCCCGTGCGTAAAACATGCTGCGCGGGGGGGGGGGGCGCCTATGGAGAACCGTGATTATTATTAAGGGGTGCTTCAGAATTATCTGCCCAGGATAGAGGCATCGTTCCTGGCTCACGTGAGGCCAACGAGGGCGTGTTTTTGGCTCACGTGGTGGCCTGGAACGGCTCAATTATCTGCACGCCAAATGGCAAACAGTTTCACCTTTGTCTTTGGTCTCAGCCAGTCACAGGCCGTCTTCAGGCGGATTTGGAAGTTCACTCCGCAAATAAGAGTGAAGTTTCGGCTTTGGTTTTTCCTCATTTTCCGCAGAACACGCTGGAGGTAGGTTGTGTTTCTCTTCTGCCCGATTTCGATGGGAAATTGCATTTTATCACAGCGGTCTAATCGCTTTTATTCTTCAGCAATGACACTTCCAAAGAAGTCCTCCACCTGCCCTCTCTGTTTCAAGGCACTGTCCAATCACCTCAGAAGGACACACAATGTGGCGAACCTGGATGAGCGGAGGATTCTCCTCAACCACGCCACCCGAAGGGTCAACATCAGGGACCTTGCCTGTTCGGTCTCGGGATGCGTGTACAAAAGCACGAGACTGGACAGGCACCTGAGGGAAAGCCACCCGGAGCTCAGCAAAGACGAGGCGGAGGTCCACTTAAATAGGGTAAGGAGAAATAAAACTATCGCCCTCCTGGCTGCGCTCCGTGCCAAAAACCCCTCACCTGCCATGGTCTCCGGCTTGGACCTGGTGGCACGAGAGGAGGGCGATGACGTGCGTTTGGCAGGCCGGGTGCAGGAAGAGCCGTGGCCGCCCACGTGCAGCGACCCAGGATGCACGGAGAGGTAGAGGAAGAACCAGAGGCTGGTTATGGAACTGGCCGACCTCCGGCAAAAATACAGGCGGCTGTCACAGGCCGTCTCCTGTCGCAGAACGACCGGATCCGGCGTGGTGACAGAGCGGACGGATTTGCTGCAGGGGGCTGCGGATGAGGAGGAGGAGGAGGAACAAGCCGCGGAGGAGGAACGGGCTGCGGCTGTGGTGGTGGTGGAGGAGGAGGAGGAAGGATCGGGTGAGGAGGGGGAGTCCAGCGGGCCATCGCTGACCAAAAGACCGAAGGAAGGAGTCGTGCGCAGGCTCTTCCAAAGTAGTGGAAGAATGCCGGGTCTGCGCCATCTGATCTTCCCCAAATACATTGAAAGTTACTTGGAGGATTACCAACATTACCAGGAGGGAATCTGCCCTTCTACCAAGCATCTCAAAAACGCCTACTCTCCAGGGATAGCCTGAGGAAGTGCCGGGACACGGCTGGGGCACGAATCCCCGCACTGCTGGGTATGTAACCGGCGGTTTAGCCCGGGCGGGCGGCCGGCCGGGCGGGCGGGTGGGTGTGTGTGCGCGCGCGGGTAAATGCATCTCCGAGGTGGTTTACTTTTCGCGTGTCCTCCGCTCAGATGAAATGAAGAAGAACGGCTCACAAGCGCTGAGGTATAACTTCTACGGATACTTCTCGGCGTTTGTGACGTGCATCTACGGCCACTGCCCCGGAGTCCTGACCAACATGACCGGGCTCTCCCACCGCCTCTCCCCGGCGCTGGCAGGCCCTCGCCGGGCGCATTTCCTCCGTCGGCGGCCCCGGCCGTTAGCTTTAGTCGAACACAGTCTCAACCGCGCAACTACTCCAACAACAACACCGGGCTGTTCCACCACCTTTGGGGCCTACACGCAGTACCTTGCCCACCGGTCGAACCGGCGGACCCACACTTAAGCACCCCACCCTCCACGCTACATACAGTTAGCCGCAGCCGCATGCGTTTCGTGGTCCTGGTAGGCTCCGCTCAGAATAGAATTTTAAAAACAAACATGTTGTGTCTTCTCTTAAAAACAAAGACGTGGTACCAGGACCACGTACTCTTGGACCCACTGGATACCTCTGTCTCTATCTTTGCCCCCCCCTCCAGCGCTCTCTCTCTTCCCACTGCCCTGGTACTCGGGCGGGTCCTGGAGATCCGCTGCCCGACTTCCCTTCCCAATGCAAACATATGCACAATTATTTGCACGTACACACACACACACACACACACACACACACACACACACACACACACACACATAAATGCATTCATATACATCATACACAAAATATGCATGTGAGTCCAAAAAGAGTCTAAACACCAAAGCGATGATGTTTGTGGGTGTGCATGGCACACACACGCACACATACAAAGGGCAGCAATGACTCAGTATAATAGCCATTTTTGAAAACGACCTTAGAGGATGATGTGGCAACAAATCATCTGCACATGACCTCACAGTCTGATAAGGACTCACGCACAGACGCCAGATAGTCATGGCGACAGCTCAACACCTCAACACTCAACTCTACACTGGTGCTGTGTATGAAACTAATACCTTCATAAGATACTGTCTGTTTTAATAATAATTTCTTCATCATAATTCTGTTGGCTTTATACTGTATTTTATTTTGGTTAAGTACTGTTGTGCTGAAACAAGTTGTTGATTAATCCATTAGCTGAACATTTAAATAATTTATCATTGTTCCTCATCAAAATTAATTTGTATCATGTTGAATTGTTTACATCCATGCTTCACCAAACCATTTTTTAAATCATTTATTTCAATCATCATTGTACTAATTAACTGTTTTTTAAAAACCACACTATCTGCCTCTGGCTGCAGATTTGTGGTGCTGTGTGTTCACATCGTGACGTGGCGCTCTGCACCGTCCACACAACATGATTTCCTGGAGAAGCCGATTCCTCCTTTGTTATGCTGTTGTTGTCATGCGTCACTGTGATTGGCTCAGCTGTTTCAGAGCTATGAGACCAGTGATATGACTAGCTGAGAGTATATTTATTAATCACCACACCCTCCGATCTATATTCACCTTCACCCAGCCCTTTTGTGCTTTGTGCTGCTGCACATACATGAACCAAAAGAGCAGGTGTGTGCTTGGAGACACTCACACAGTCCGTGAGCCCAACCTACCACTTTGCACTTGTCGTTGCAATTACTGTAATATAGGGCCCTTAGTCTTGTTAAACCATAATTATGATCTTTCCCTAAGCTTTACCATAGTTTATTTGCATTAAACACAGTCTTCCTCAAACCTTTACCATACCCTAGTTGCCATAAATAGATATTGCAGAATCATCTAATACCAATGTTCTGTCTGGCGATATGGTTGGGTTGTCACAAGATCAAGCCGTGTGAAAAAAATCCACTAACTAACAATTAGAACGTAAGTTGACAGGAGCAGACAAGGCAGGGGGAGATAAAGTGACAAAGTAAATAAGGCTTCAGCACTTCTTGGATCCCAGACAAATGAAATCTAACAAAGTCTATGAAAATCCAAGAGTATAAGACTATTTTATGTATTGGGGTTTTCTATTTTTAGTCTGCTCTGTGATCTCCAACAGGAATAAGCAGGTTAAGAAAATGAGTGAATGAATAAATAATGTTTCACTTTGATAGGTTACACATTCTTTTTGTTATAAGTGATCAATATAATGCATATTACACTGTATAAATACTGTATTCATATTGTTTGTGAATTCCCAGCTAAATCATGTGAGAAAGACTGAGTACGTAGTAGTGTTCTGAAATACATTTTTGAAGCATTTTGAATAATTGTAAAAAATTAATTCCAAAAGCGTATGTATCAGTATGGGCCTTCAAAACCCCATTTACTGTAAGTCTCTGTAACCAAGAGCAAAGGAAAAAGTCTGTGAGAGTGAGAGAAAAACTAATAGTGGAATCAGCAGACTGTGTGTGTGTCTTTGTGAGTGTGAGATTCAAAATGTACCTTCACACCATTACGAGTCGAAACGCTCACAGCAGTATGAAAGAGCTTGTGAGAACAAAACTGTGTGTTGAGCGAGCAGACACTCCGGCTAAATTCCTCCTCAGACTATTTCAGGCTCTGAAATCAGATTTCACAGGTTGTGTTCCTGGGGTTTTCGAACGCTCCTGTCTATTTTGGGTTGGGGATGAATCACTGTAATTCACTGATGGACGATGGAGGGAGCCTGTCACACACAATGAGCTCATAAACCAAATCAGGTTTTGTGACTGCACTTGTTCAGCAGCCATGTACAAACACACACACACACACACACACACATAAACTCACGCAGAAACACGTTCATCTTACTAGACTTGTGACTTACTACACCTATTTCCTAACCCTTTCCCTTACATTTTACTACCACATGCCTAACTTCACAAACTTTGGCTTTTATTTTGCTCATCATTTCTAGCAGTAACTGAGACTTCATTGTTAAGACTGGGAATGTGACTCTCATAGAGCTTTCCTGTGTGGAGTTCATTAACTCATACAATCAGACACGTCCCCACTAAGCCAATTTCTTGGTGGAGAAAGGAAATATTAACATCAAAATATCATCAATTACCCAAGCTGTCACAGAGCAACTTCCTGGCTAAAATTTGATTGACTGTATGTTATGTCTCGTCGGTTGTGTTAAGTTCATGTCTGTCATATTTCTGTTTCCTGTTCTGGCGTGTCTGTTTTATTTTGAAAAGTCTAACCTTCCCTCTCGTTTCAGGTTCCTTTACTTCCAGTCCTTGTGTGTTTCCCGCCTGTGTGATTGTCTGCCCCGCCCCGATTGTTTCCACCTGTTCCCCATTACCTCTTGTGTGTATATATTGTCAGTGTCTCCCTGGTCTTGTTGCCAGATCGTTGCCATTCCCATGGTTTGTCACGTCGCGCTCTAAAAAGAACCTTTTTTTTGTAAAGCACTTACATTTTCTTCAGTAAACAGTTAAAAGCTTGTCTGTCTCCTGCGTCCTGCATTTGGGTCTTTCCTGCCTTGCCTGGAAGCGTAACACTGTATGCACATAAGTTGCTTACATGCATTTTTACAATGCAACACAATTCTGGAAAATAAGTTTAAGATATTTTTTTTTTTTCTTCATTTTTTTTACTTTCAAGCAGGTGTTTAAGATATGGGTAAACTGGATTTATTTAAGTCTGATTGCTTGTGTTGTTTATTCTAATGTTGTAAAGCTAGCAGTGTCACCACTTCAGTGAGTAAAATATTATCATAGCTGATATACTATAAACAAGAAAAAAATTTAACCGTTCTCATAAGAATCGTACTACTTTGACATAGAGGTTTGACCTTTACTCCCTAGTATGGGTCAAGCTTTAGAAATTCGGCATCCTACACTTCCCACAATGCAACTAAATGGCTTCTTTTATTAGCCCCTCTGTACCTTGTAAATGCCCACTTCTTTCAAACTCCACACTCCCTGTTTGTAACACAAGCTTTCTGTTATAGTCTCCAAACTGAAACTGAGATAACCCTGATGATTACACAACTGTTTTCCCAGGCTGAGTAGAACTCTGATGACTGGTAAACAGAGCTTATTGAGTTTCCCTTTAATGCAAACCTAAAACCAAAAATTGTAATCCCAGACTTTCATGGCACAATCTGGGATCCAAATGTAAAAAAAGGTGAAGCCAAAATAGTCACAAGATTGGAATCTACTTATCACTGTCAATCAGCTAACAGGTCTTTGAATGTAGAGCATATGTAGGTATTTTGAGTTGAGTAACACAAAATGGTGATTGTGATTGTTTTACTGAAACTTCAACACACCTCAAGGTGTTTAGGTGATCAAAAAGTTAGTAACTGGGCCTTCTAACCTATACCAGATTGTATTCATGAACCTAAAGTTCTTATTTTTTACCTTTAGTTATTTGAGGCTTTCACCTTTAACCCTCCCTTAATAGAAACTTTTAAGGTTTGAATTCAGACCTCTAAAGTACCAGGTGTGGGAAGAAACCTTGTAATCTCAATCATAAACTGAGTATAATGGCACACATACACACACACACACACACACACACACACACTTCACTCCTCCCTTTGTGAGTCCTATGTGAGGTGGATCTATTTCACTGTCATGCACCACAGATCTACAAGGAATGCAGTGAAGCATCTGTGTGTGTGTGTGTGTGTGTGTGTGTGTGTGTGTGTGTGTGTGTGCGCGCGCGTGTTTGTGAGTTCAGAGAGGAACAACATTAACCTGCTCAGCTCGAGCACAGTGATAAGGACTCTGAATCCTGGCTATTACTGTAAGACCAAACACAGAAGACCAAACAAACAAGGAGTCTGTGTAGTGGAGCTCTAGAAAAGAGCTCCATTGATCATCAATCATGTGGCGGTGAGACTTGTAGTGCACCGACAAAGCCTGCTGCTGAGGTTGAAACCAGGCTCCTATACCACTGGAAAAACAAACTAAAGGAACAAAGGCAGAAAAAAAACAACATTTTATTGAACTAGAACTGTGAAACTGGGCAACATAAAGAAAATAATAATAAGGCAATTAATTGTTAATGGAAAATTTAGCTGTTTTCTTTGTGGCTGTCAATTCAGTTGAAACAGCAACATTATCAGCTCGAAAAACAAGAAGTCTGCTGTACAAAGCACTGAGAAAATGCCTTCATTTATTTCTGCACTCCAGGTCAGAGGGGGGCAATACTGTACCCATGAGATGTTGTTGTTGCTTGTTGGAGAAGTAAGTAAACACTGCACAGTGTTTTTGATAAACCTGGCACTCAGTATACTAGCTTTTTATCAATGTATGTATGCAGACAACGATGCGAGCAGCATTGTTCACATACTTGCCTGCATACTTTGTACCTGGATGATTAAAAATAATATCCACTAGATCAGGGCAGAATGACCCTGGCCAACACCAGAATATAGAACATGTTGTTTTGCACAAAATAAACATAAGTCAACATGGGCACACTTGAAGAGGTTATATATTGTTAATGTTGAGGTCACAGCAGACAAAGTGGCAGCAGCAACAAGCTCCATTTGTCTCTCTGCAAAACTCTGTTGTTTGTTGACAGTCTGCTTCTGACTTTGATTTACATCCTGATACACCCCTCCCTCTGTTAATGGGCTGAACTGCATCTTGCAGTCACACAGCATTGATTTCTAAGGACATGCACAACACAGGATATGCCATCATGCACACTAGGGTTGGGAAAAAATCACTTCACCTAAATATCGTGATTCTTTTTTTTTTTTTAACAATATTTTGATTGCTGATTCAGTATTATATACATATATATTAAGATTATTTTTTTTAGTATTTCTGCTTTATTTTCTTGATAGTCACAGTAGAGAGAGACAGGAAAGGCAGGAATAAGTTTTCACTTTTTCCTTCATTTCTTCTGTTTTACTCTTCCACAGGAAAACATGAACCACTCACTGGCAGAGAAAACATTAGAATTAAAGTAATATGTAGTAACTTAGAAAACGTTTACTCTCATATTCTGAATGTGGTTGCACACCGGGTCTAAACTAAAATTCTAAAGTAACAAAAATTGCTATTTTGTGCGCAGGAACAATGAGAGCATGAGACAACATTTTGCATTATGTTCTATTCCCTTTTCTTTTCATGCAATTGGACTGCAGTGGCATCTCCACCCTAATCTTGGTGACAAGAGGATGAGTTCAACCAACTCAACCTTTATCTGACAACTTATATTGTTACATTGACCGCAGTCTGATGACTCAGATAATTCACAAAATAAGCTGTTGAATAGGAAAGGCTGAGAACCGATGACAAACTCATGCTGTTGCCTCACTGGCGATCATAAAACGGGCACAGGTTTTATTGGTCAAAAGCTCATTTCTGATGATGAAATTTTGAATGAAACAACACAACTCCAAAGTTTTTTCAAGTGCATGAAATTGCATCTTTGGTGTGCTGGAATCAATAAAAAACACTAGGATTTAACTACCTGCTTGGTTCCGTACCTAAATTCGGACTTGTGAAACCACTTTAAGTACTTGTGTATTTTCAGGCTTCAGACAAATAACAGCTGAATTGAAACTGAGTTGAAAATACTTTGATCATTTTAGAGTTTTGATAAGGCGTTTCAGTGGAGTCTGACAGAAGACAGAAGCCAGCGAGGCAGTACAGACCTGCACTGTCCTGTGGTCGTCAATCAGCTGGTGTGTGTGTGAGAGTGTGTGTGTGGAGGTTTCCCAGGGTTGAAGGGCTCCATTGAGACGGGCTCTCCTCCTTTCCTCTCATTGCCATGCAAAGGGGACCAGCTGCCTACACTTGGCCGTGACGGCTGAAATATTTACCACTCTGTTTACCGGGGAGGTCCTGACTGACAGACCCCCCACCCCCACCACCCCCGCCACCCCCGCCAACGCCTCCTTCTCTTTACCTAAAACTTCATCCCTCTCATTCTCCTCCGCCCATCACTTCTCTGTCTGAGCATCCTATCAGCGATGGCTCCGAGCCTCTTACACTGGTTTTGTCGATAATAGACTCTTTGAGTGACATATTTTAATTCTGTCCCATTCTAATGATATTTGCTCTCCCCCCAGTGTGTCACCCGCTATCAAAATGTCACAGAGAGATTTACAAGTGCATGAGCTGCCAAACAAAGCTTATTTTAGTCTGGGGCTTTAGGGCGGGGAAAGAAAATCCATATATACTACAAATCAATGGGGGAAAATTTATGGCTGGCACCTGTGGACTCAAGATTGCAAACGGCTCACATACACACAAAAGAATAAATGACTTGGATATATCTGTGATCTGTGTGTGTGTGTGTGTGTGTGTGTGTGTCCTCCTCATTCTGTCTTTGTAGTTTGTCATATGTGCAGAAAAGGAGGACAAGGATGTCATCTCATTGTTACAACTTGAAAGTACTGTGATTAACTGGAATGAAAACAAACTACAGCAAATAAGACTCTCTACCTGTATGTTGATGTTGTGTTTTCAGCTGTGTCAAGCATTTCATTTCCTTACTGCCAACATCAGTGGATTTGCTGCCATGTTAGTGAGAGGTGTAGGTTTGGGTGCATAGAGTTCTTAAAACAATGCTATATGATGCAATTGATTTACATACATACAAAAATGTTGCATACATGTATATATTTTTATTGCACTACACTTGAAAAATTACATTTAGTTCAACTGATAGAAAGCCGTGACCATGATAATGCTATATTTATTTCTTCAAAGGACAAAGTTAAACAAGCAAATCCCATGTGCAGTTCAATCAGGAGAGACTTAACTGAAAAAGGCTTAAAGAGTAATTAAATTAATTTATTTGACATGGCGCACACTAGGAAGTTGAAGAAGTATTACGAGGAGTGTTTGGCGATTAGAGCCCATCATGACATCATTATTTTAAAGGGGTAGTGATGTCATGGGCTGTACAGGAATATCCCCCCTGATGGAGTCTAGACACTGGTGGTGGTGATGTAGGGTGTGAAGAGCAATAGTTGAAGACCTGGATGGATGAGATGCGGAGATGGACTGCTGATGAGCTCAGTGGCAGGACCCCTGGGTGCTGGATGGGATGAGACCTGGAGGTGAACGGGGAGGGTTAGGAGGGTTGCATCGATCTGACACTGAAATGACAGCTGACAGCAGCAGAGAAAAAAAGAGTTTGACAGCACTGAGATGATTGGCTCAGAGAGATTGTGGCCAAATCTGATTGGTTTAACTGAAAGAGTGAACGCCCTCGGTCAGCTGAGAAAATAATGGAGTATCATGAACTGGGTGACATCTTCCGTCATTTTATTTTGATTCAATCCCACATACACCATCCTGCTGCCCCAAATACTCACTAGAGCACCAAATGTGGATTAATGCGCCGCTAAAAATAGTCCCCAACAAATACACTATTTCCTCCTGTTTGAGTAACATTTGCTAAAAACTACAGTGCCCAGCTGTTTTATGAAATTACTGAGCCTTTATAAAAAAATAAACTATATTTTTGAAAATGAAACTATATATTACAACTAATACATTGCTAGTCCGTCTATAACCAACAACTCTTTTCATGTGTCTTAAAATATTAAATACCAGCCTTATCCTTCAGTTTTTCCAGCTTTTCTGAAGTGTAACTCTGTGGCAATTACTGGACATATGCAGAGATATTAATACACTTAATGTAGGACATGGCACACGACACACACATACACAGGCGGAGGGATATATATGTAGGGGGTTGGGGTGGAGAGGCAGTTGATGACAGCAGAGCAACATATGGTCTTAAAAAATAAACTAAATGAATTACAATGAAGCACAGATGACAACTCTATAATCTAAAACTGATATCACATAGAGTCAATGTACGCATTAATCTAAACTTCTTAAGGTGAAAACAAACAATAACCATTTAATTATTGGGATTTTGATGAGTTGTTGATTTTGTTCTTTTCATGAGATCTGTTGAAAATCAAAAAACTATAGAATGATGCCAGCATTATCCTTCCAACTTTATCCATAATCCATAATGAAATATATTACAATAAATAAAGCATGCAAAAACTTAAGGCTGAAACATACATTTACGGTTAGAAAAAATATTTTTGTCCTTTGCTACCTTAGCTTTGACCAATGTTCAATTGTAACTTTTAATTAGACTCATAACATTACAAATTTTCATCTGTAAATTTAAAGAAATATTTAATGTATTTTTTCCTGAGGTGGGAGAGTAGTTGTGTCTGCCCTGAGGGGTGTCTGCAGAGCTTCTTGTCAGCATGTGTTCAGTCCCACAAGCTCCACCTATCAGACAGCCTGAGAGACCAAACCCAGGGTTAAAAAAAAAAGGTCAAATACACTTGCTCGCTCAATGACACTGCTCACAGAGGTTTTAGCACTCAAACTGGAACCTTTAAAAAGTATAAACGTAGGGGTTAAAATCAGGATTTTAATGTGTTTTCAATATGTTTCCACAGTTCATAATGCCAAAAGGCAGATATCAGAGCTAAAAACTCCCCACATGTCCTACTTGTAATTGCCACTAGGAGGCAAAAATGAATGCTTCTTCTCAGTAGGCAGCTAAGTTTCACTTTAATCCTGACATGACACAAGATTCTCAGTATTTATTTCTTTTTATCTTTGTCATCTCTTTCTCTCTTCACTCTATCTCCCTGCAGTTGCCGTCTATGCCACACTCATTTTAAACGCCTGTGGGGTGTTGGTGTGATTCCTCAGCGCAGAAGTGAAAAAACATGACGTGCCTTTAGGGCACAATTACCCAATGCCAGCCACTATTACTGTGGTTCCTCTACAATCATTCCCTGAGGGAAGGGGCCGTGAAGCCCACACAGCACCTCCCTACCCCCATGAGTAATGGATTTATGATATCCCCCTCTCCATATGGAGCCATCGGCCACATATACATAAACAACTCACACACATCTTGTGAGCATTTCACTTCACTGCAGCCATATGCTTATAACTCTCTCTGACTTATTCAACCAAACCTGTCCTAAAGCATTTTTCTATTCGGGGCTATGCACACATTTTTACAACTCAGCATGTAAGGATTAAGACTGACAGAGAGAGAAAGACAATCATCTATGAAATGGCTTTAAGAAATATCCATCCTCTGATCTTCATACTGCTGTACATCAGTATATGAGGTTTAATGTATTTCAGGATTTCTTGTGGATAACTTGCAGTGTATGCCTCCTTTCTACATTTCCCCAATTTTGTTAATTCCCGCAGGACTCACTATATACTATACTTTAGCATGAAAGTCCAATCGTGACCTTGAAGATAAAATAAAATCAATGAATCTTTGCTCAAGGTCCACTTACAAGCTTTTTCAGAGAGTTTTCAACTGCGTCTCACAGTCCATATCAGTGGCTGGAGATGAAGATGGCTCAGTTGTCATCATATAAACTAAATATAAACTAAAGGTCAATACTTAGCTCATGTCAGTAGTGTAGCCTGTGGACGGGATGCAAAACAGGCTTTTTTTGAGAGAGAGAGAGAGAGAGAGAGAGAGAGAGAGTGAGTGGAGTCACAATTGGTAAGAAAACTACAGATGTCTTCACTCAAGGGAGAGGCGTCTTTCAGGGCAACAGCTTGTCTCCAATTCTATTCAACATCTACATTAATGACCTAGTAGTACTGTGCAATCTGGAACCCCTGGCCTAACCGTTAACAATAAGGAAGTTTCCTGCTCTATGCTGATGACCTGGTGTTGCTGTCATCCACACAACAAGGACTACAGCAGCACCTGGACCTCCTGGAGGAGTACTGTCAAAACTGGGCCCTGACAGTCAACTTTAACTATTCTAAAATCATGATCTTCCAAAAGAAGCCCAGATCACAGGAAAGTAAATATCAGTTCAAATTAGGAAACACCCACCTAGACCACACCCTACACTATGATTACCTGGGGCTCAAAATCAGTGCATCAGGTAGCTTTGGTCTGACAGTGAATGCACTGAAACTAAAAGCATGTAGAGCATTTTATGCAATTAAAAGAAAATTTTACAAAATAGATATACCAATTAGAATTTGGACTAAAATATTTGACAGTGTAATCCAACCCATCGCCCTCTATGGTAGTGAAGTTTGGGGTCCACTGAGTCATCAGGACTACACTAGATGGGACAAGCATCCCATAGAGGCCCTGCATGCAGAATTCTGTAGGTCCATATTAAACGTGCAAAGAAAAACACTAACCAATGCATGCAGGGCAGAATTAGGTCGTTACCCATTGATCATTAACATTAAAAAAAGAACACTTAAATTTTGGTTACATCTCAAACTGAGCCCCCAAGACACACTGAGTTTTCAGGCACTACAAACCCAAGAAGTGAACCCCAAAAAGAGTCCCTTCTGTGAGATGGTCCTGAGACTTACTGATCAAATAACAGCCAACACTGTTCAACCTCAGACCAGCACTGCTTTCCAACCACTGATCAGAGTAAACCAAATTATTAAATTAACAAAAGATGCCTATCTGGAACACTGGACCAATCAAACCAAAACTCAAAACAAACTGAACTGCTATCTGACCCTAAACCATGAATACAGATTGGCAGAGTATCTCTTTACTGTCAGAGATACAAAGCAGAGACAGATCCTGAACAAATACAGACTCAGTGACGTGTATATAAGTTTTCTGCTATTTTCTTGATTTTATGAATTGCCTTGTTATGTTTATTTTTAATCTCAATATTACCTGATGCTTTGACAATATTGTCTTTGCTACACCAACATTATCACACAACTACACCAACATCAACGCACACACTAAACTTCAACACACACTTCCACAGTCACACATGTGTATTTAAGTTTTTTGCTATTTTCCTGATTTTATGAATTGTACCTTTTTTAATTTTAATTTTTTTATTATTGTTATTATTATTCTTATTATTGTTGTTTTAATATCATTATTACCTGACGCTTTGGCAATATTGTCCTTGTTAATGAATGTGAATTGAATTGAATTGAGAGAGAGAGAGAGAGAGAGAGAGAGAGAGAGAGAGAGAAGCCCTCTGAGTGGATGTACGTGTGACAAAGTCATGGCTATTGAGCAATTATTCTCATCATGAAATTGGGTGTTGCCAGCCATCATTCTGAGTGGCACCGGCACACCCTGTAATGACAACTGAGCCATCTTCATGTCAATTCAGCAAACTCCATCTACTTAAGAAAACTCAAGATGCAGTAGAAAGCTCTTAAAAAGGTAGTAAGTGGACCTTGAGTTAAGTTTAGCTTTTTTTATTACTATCCCCAAGGTCTGTTATGGATCAATCTGTCAAGTATTTTTCCTATTAATTTATTCATTGTTTAGTTTTAAAATCTGGAAAAATTGAGAATGCCCATTACAAGTTCAGAGAGGCTAAGGTAAAAAATGCCTTACACCATTAATCAATAATCAAGATAGTTTTGTTTTTGTTTTTTTGTTTTTTTTATCAATCAACTGCTCATCTAATTGTTTCAACACTACTTGGTCATATACAGGGCTGGGACTACCACTGATGACACTGAGGTTATGTGCTCTGTATTTTTCCTGGGAATTTTGGGGGTTGTAGCAGCCTGGCAGTTACATTCCAAAATTTTAAAAACTAACACATGGTGCCTATTTTAGGGGCTTTAGTATTTTTAGACACAGTATGTTGTTCATTTGACTTCATCATTTAGATTTCATGTTTGGAAATAACATTTTTGCATAAACGAGCAGATAACTGAATAAATAAAATACAAAATAATTTAAAACATTTTAGAGACTTTATGTTTGGTGTCTGGTCAACATTTTCCAAGACTTTGGTGGGAGGAGGGGAGGACTTGGACCTCAGTATTTCTAAACCTGTAGCTATGGTCATTGTGTGTGTTTTGGTTGATGACAGTGTGCTAATAAGTGTACACACACTCATAAAGCAGAATACACCACAACAATGTATATCTTCAGGGAATTATTGGATTTTGAATAAAAAATGAAGGGGCTTTTGTGTGTGTGCTGTGTTACTTTGAGAGACAGAATGAGTGTGTATTCCTGGTGGCTGGCCACAGTGCACATGGATGATTACACACATTGACAGGCCTGCTTCATCACTGCACACTGAGCCTATGGCAGCTACCTGCTCCCCTCCTTTAGTCACAATACATTTTGTCTCTACAGTAAGCTTCGTCTCGATTACCTCTCCCAAACATTCTGTCCTGCACTCTTACAAAACAGATATTTTCATCCACATTTTATTTCCACTGTGTAACCCTACATTAAAGTAATGAGCTGTGGCATTTTCATTTAGATTAATGTCTGTTTTGTTGCTCTCATACTGACTGAAATAAAAGTTTAAGATCGTTCATAAAAGTTGGAACATTTGGTGTTCTGAAAACAGTTCTTGTGAGGTGTGTACCAAGAATAACCATTGGGTGCACAGCAAGTGAAGCATGTTGTCTTTCCCATTTCTTTGGCAGAGATAGAAGACTTGAGTAGTTAGCATTAACAGTGGCTGAACAGACAATAAAAACAGTGCCAGCTGCAGAAACTCAAACTTCATCAACAAAAAAATCTAATCTGGTATTCCAGCACAGACAGATAAAGCTTTCAGAGGTTCCAGAAAGGGCAGATGGTGCAGAGTGAATTAAAGACCAACAACAAAAATCACTTCCAACACGTTTAGCTTCCTCATTAGACACCGGGGGTATTTGATTTGGTATTTGCCTGTTTTCGGTTTGCCAGTTTTTGTCCACTGCTCTCTCTTTGACCCTGAGCCAAAGAAAAACAATGGCTCTGTATCAAACAGATTGGCAGCCTGATATTCTACTCTACAGAAAGTCAGAGCATCTAAACTTCTGTTTCTCTGCTGCCTGGGGAGCTACCACATCTGATGTTAGTTGAGGTTAACAGCATGCTGACACTGTGTCAACATAACCTTCTAAACCTTTACAGTATTGGTCAAAAAAGAGGGCTTTTTTCAACAGACCCATTGCACTTTTCACAGCTGCCATGTGGCTATTGAAACAGATAGACTAGCCAATCAGCAGTGCCTATCACACCTGACCACATCATGGTCCACCTGATTAAAAACAGTCTAAACCTGTTGTGAGGACATGAAAGCAGTGGAACAGTGAAGCTGTGGAAGACCTTCAGGCGTGATTTTCAGGACTGTTACAAACATTCTGGATGAGTTCACAGAGGCTGTGACGTCACACATCAGCTTCTGTGAGTACTGCTGTGTACCATCATGCACACAGGTGAGTTATGACAAACCTTGGTTTACAGCTAAACTCTGGTTCACAGCTAAACTCAGACAGCTAGGGCTACAAAAGGAAGAGTCATTCAGGAGAGGGGACAGGGACAGGTTCAAAGAGTCAAAGTACAGGTTTAGCAAAGCGGTGAGAGAAGCTAAACGACTGGAGAAACTTCAACACCAGTTCTCAACCAACAACTCTGGCTCTGTCTGGAAGGGACTCTGACAGATCACAAACCTAAAGCCCCCCCACTCCATTAACGACTTGCACCTGGCCAACCAACTGAATGAGTTCTACTGTCACTTTGAAAGACAATGGGACAGTCCTGACACCATCCCTGGCTAAAGAATAGGCTAATTAATGTGTGTTTCCATCCACTACTGTTATGTGAATATTAGAATTTGGGTGCATTGAAATAAACAGTTTTTTGTGCTAATTCTCCAGTTGGTGCCATTAAACCATTGCAGAAGAAGAGGACACAACAATATGAGCTGATTAAAAGAACCCCAGTCAAACCTTAAACAAATGAAAACCATGTAGAAAACATGATGGAAATATGACATTTATGTTTGTTTCATGCATTAATGTGAGGAAGGTTACAGTCTCCTCATCGCTCCACACAAGCCTGATGTTTTCGTCTCTTCAGTGAAGTAGAAGCTTCAGTGGTTGAGGCAGTTTTAACTTTTTGCCAGACGACCCTGGATTTTGTTTCTCTCTGCAATAGCACCCCCAACCCTAAACTCAGTGAAACAACTAAAATGCTTGTGACCCAGTGCTACTTTTGATCTAAACATGGCCTAAAGTGGTTAATGAAATAGTAACAACCTGTCTACAATTTGTATTTTATTCACAAGTTGCTGTAATGCATATAAGCAACAGTATGTGAGTAATTTCAAAGTAGTCATTCTCTGTAATGGAGCGCAAAGGTGACATTGACTTTGCCTCAGCATCTTGCCTGTAGCCGGGGTGGGGCCAGATGTTTTCATGTTTGCCAGCCTGCAGGGTATGTGGGATGACACTACAAAATGATAAAACAGTGTTGAAAATATAACTGATAAATTAGCTCTAAAATGTAAGCTTGTTTTGATGGAGATATATATGATTTGATTAAAACCACATTAATTTGAAAAACAGTTGTTTTTTGGTCACTTGGGGGCAGCAGAATTGTAAAGTTCATATGGGAAAGTTGTTTGCAAACAGTTACCTATTTACACATCCTGTAGACAGAGGGGAAACTTACATTCATTTGGAGTGGTCCACCTGATGAATGCATGTACAATATCTGGCTCTTTAGCTAAATGCTCCACTATGTTCACCAGCTAGTCTCTAACTGTGTCTGTCTGCTGTTTAGTACTGGACAGGTTGCCTGCTGCTGCTGGAAAAGAGGTTCTTCCTGTTTATCTCACAAGCATCGAGTCAGAGTTGTTAAATTCTATCGCATATCATAAACCATTATGTTTTGGTGTCTGATAACCCTTTAAACTCATGGGTATATTAATGGTAAATGGACATCACTTACATAGCGCTTTTCAACCTTCAACGGTTCCCATAGTGCTTTTACAGATTGGTCTCATTCATCCATTCACACACCGATGGCGACGGAGCTGCCATGCAAGGCGAGCCGGGGATCAAACCACCAACCCTGGGATTAATAGACGACCTGGTAACTGGACCTTAAACTGGACTCAAACTGGACCTTATAGATATTACCCTATAGAATTTTAGTCTATAAATAATTACACAAACAATTAGTCAAATAATAGAAAGATAATTACCTCAGACACTGAGGTTGGAAAAATGCACGAATTTGCTAAACTCCGACAAATCCATTACCTCTCCTCTCTCTTTCTTAGCAAAGAGCAGCTACAAAATAATCAGGTAGCAGCCTTTCATTTTTTGTCGGCACTGACCATCACTTTCACCAGTTAAAATGACAGTAGTCGCTGGCAGTAGGTTATATCTGCTGTAGCTAATTAATGTTAATTCCCTGAGTGACTTGACGACAGGCTGAAATAAAACTTGTCTGTAGTAAGTAAGTATTGGATCAGAATCAGCAGATTGGACGCAGACTGGGATCAGGGCAAAAAGACCTTGATCGAGACATTCCTAGTTTGGGGGTAATTCTACTATTTTTTTTAAATACATTGTATTTCTCACTTCAGTATAATTAAATTTGATTACAGTCAACAAAATAATTAAGAGGGCTTGGGGAACTTTATTTGACCTTAATATTAATAGGTGCATAAATTCACAAAATCTTATATTAATTCTGACCATTTGTTTCTTAACTGCATGCATATTTTACTGAAATCATATTGCCACTTTTGGATACCGTTAGGTTTATGGTTTTATGTTACAGTAACGGTTCTGGGAAAATGGTGAATCATTTCAGGAAAAGTGTTGTGAAAAAATGTTGCAACAAGCAGCTTTTAAGAAGGTCCAACTCCATAACCGCTGGCTGTACCCTCCATCAGTATCAAGTCTCCTGTTGCTTCAGAACGGGAGTGAGCCAGAAGCAAAATAACTCTTCTCCCACTTCTCCTGCAGCATTGAGTCAATGACCTGAGAAGTCTGCCGATAAGCTGGGGGGGGGGGGAGATAACGCTTACAGCCACAGACTCTGAACAGTGACAGAGGCTATCACTGTCAGAGGCTGCACACTGACCCACACCATCCATCACATACAGGAGAGGAGGGGAGGGGAGGAGAGGAGAGGAGAGAAAAGGGGAGGCAAGAGGAGAGGAGAGGAGGGGAGAGGAGAGGAGAGGGATTGAACAGTAGAGTTAAAATGTTGGAGCTTAGAAGAAAAGAGCAGAGGAGATGAAATTTTAGAAGAGATCACATGAGAGGATGAAAGGAGAGATGAAGAAGGAGAGGGAGAGCCGGATCGAGTAGGATGGATCTGAGAGGAGAACAGGTAAGAGGCAAGATGGAGGAGAAGAGAGTAGAAATGAGACAAATGGGAGCAGAAATTTAAGAAGACAGGAGAGGAGAGGAGGAGAGGAACTGAAGATGAGATATTTGCAAGGGGAAACATAAGAGCAGAAGTTGATGTAGAAGAAAGGAAATAAGAGGAGAAAGTAGAATATATGAAAGTAAATAAAACAATAAAATAAGAGTGGTCAGGTACTTGGTGGGATCTAGTTGGGAGAAGAAAGGAAAAATGAAGATCGCCCAAATTGCTTTTGCTTGTTGTTGTTTTTTTCTTTTTCTTTCATTTCTTTCTTTGTCCACCATTAGCTCCACATGGACAGGCATAACAGCAAATTAACAAGTGCTCAAGTATACAAAATATGCCGAGCTCAGTATCCAGCTGCAATGTCCTCTAAGTGAAGAAAAACAACATTGTAGATGTAATGAGGTGGAACATTGAGGGGTCACAAATAAATGCTTCACTTCAGCAGAGCTGTTGTACAACACAGCTGACAACAGCAGATTGGAAAGTCAGCACTTCAGGGCCACATGTTTTCCTTTTTGAAGAGACAAAAAGTTTACGAAGACGTTTATCTAACGGAAGACAAATTGCCACCAGATGCGTTCTGAATATATGGACCTCTGTTAGGAGAAATCCTACGCTTTTTATGACAGTCACAGTGACAGCAAAGCCCTCGCAAACATCTGTTTTGGCTGCGAGAGAAGCACAATGAGCATGGCCTACATTAGATATTACAGTATATCAGCACTACTGATCAACACTTCAAGCATCACAAAGTTGATACTTTATCACTGCATCATCATCTATTTCAACAGATGACATCTAGTTATAGCCTCACCAACACACAGCAACCTCATGGAGTTTTCTTTAGTCTGAATCAGAGCAGTAGACTCAAGGCTCAGACTCGAATCACAAAAATTGCACTCAGATTTTACTTTGACTGCTCTGACTCTTGACTAACATGAGACTTGACTTGAAACAGACTGTGATTGACTTGAGACTTGACTTGAAACATACTCTGTCATTGGCTGTTGCAGGTCTAGTTTCAAGTTTGTCAGACTTGAGACTCGACTTGAACTGTCCTTAAGTACCTGAGACTTGACTTATAGCAACATTATACAACTATTTTACCTTAAAATAAGATCTTCAAAATCATTTTGATGGTATGCTGACTTGTAATAGGGAGAATGGTGCCTCTTTCATTCTTACTCCATGTCCCGAACGTCTGTTCTTGCACTATGTAACTTGGGTTGAACGGGTACGATCTCCCGCCAGAAGTGCATAAAGCTTTACCGTACTACATCACACATGGTTCTAGCTCGGTATTCTCTGTACGGACATCAGGGCAGAGGCAAAGAGACCGATGAGGACGCTGACAGAGGAAGCTAAGAAGAGAAAAAGAGAGAGTGACCGAGCAAGAGGCCGGACAAGAGTAAATTTTGGACTGGCATTTAGTCATTGGCGAGAGTTTCATGAAATAAAAAGTTGCAGGACAGACGCTGAGCTGGCCTTCTTGCAGTTGGACTAGTAAGTAATATTAGCTGGTTTGCTATGTCTTGTGTTGTTGCACTTGCTTGATGTTTGGCTGTGTTAGCAAAGTTGTCGACTTGCTAGTCAGTCCGCCAAATCCAAATCCTTCAGCTTATCAACAAATGCACATGTACAACTGTCCATGATGGTGAACTGCACCCCGAAAACTATAGGGGCACCAAGTCACAAAAAATACCAATTTTTGCATAATTTTGCTTTAAATGTCGCTCTGATTCGAGACTTGACTTAAACTTGACTTGATGGACTTTAGACTTGACTTGAAACATTGACAGTCTCAAGGCTTGACCTAAATTTGCCTTGACAGATTTGAGACTAGAATTTGACTTGCCATAAAGGACTTGAACTCAACTTGACATGTACTTTGACAGACTTGTCCCAAAAGCCCTAAAAACAGCTCTGAACTACAGAAGAGAAGGTCACCTTTTTTATTTGGTGTGTCCAGGTTCCCCCTGCCAAATTACAAATACGATAGGTGGAAGTCACAAACACTATGTGAACTGAAAAGGAGAGTCATCATTCAAGTGTTTTATTAAATTCTTTGTGACTTCCAGGCCTCCAAGGAAATAGCACTAGTAAAAAAAACATCAGATGGCAGCAGTTTGTTCTTTTTTTTCTCTCTCTGCTTTAAAAGTCATAAGGAGGGCTGGCAGCTCCTAAAGGCAGGGTAAGGCAGGCTTTACTGCAGGTGAAATAACACTGTATCAAACATCTGATGATAAATAATAGAAATAAAAATGTTCATCAATTGTGCTAAAACAAGAAGTGGTCCACCTTTATGTTTAATAAAATTCCGGTATCAGCCAAGTGCATCAGCAAACAGATATAAATCAAAGTACTGTACAACATCAACATCAAGAACTACAGCAGTGGAGAAGCCGATCCCACATCTGGAGAAGTGTGCCGTTCAGTGGGGAGAGTAGTAATAACCCTGATTAGTTCCAGTGTTGATGGCTGCTTATGGAGCTTCCAGGGGAGAGTTGAATAGAGATGGAAATCAGGGCTCAGCTATGGATGATTATCTAGCCACTCTAGATCAAAGATTTCCCTCAGTCTCATCACAGAGGATAAAGAAAAGATCATTTCACCCTGCACTATGAAACTACCTGTGTCTGTTTTATTGAGATATTCTAATAAGAGCAGCAGGGCTGTCTGCATTTAAACAAACCGACATCGAACAAAGGCCGCATGCATCTGCATATGTACAGATTGATGCGCATATTGTTATCATTTTATATGTGGCAACACAACCTCAACAGCTGAGATGAATTATAAAACAAAATATTTCTGAACTGGTTAATAGACTATGCATGGACTATGATTATTTGATGAATTAATTAATGAAGTGCCAAGAAATTACAGCATAATGTGTTTATAAGAACTCAAAATTTTCAGCCAGAGAGAGGGTCATAACACCGCTGAGAAAGCTGTGGAGGAAGCAGAGTGAACCATCTGTGATTTCTCAAGCAAGGTGTCTATGTACAGTATGTGCGTGGGGGGAAATTGCCATGAACATGCCTACATACATGTGACTAATTTCTGTGGCATTTCTTCAACTCACAGCATGTCAGTGAAAGAGCTGAAGTTGTTGTGAAAGTTGGGTTTTATTTGTGATTTTAGGCAATGCTCAAATAAAAGTGTACACTAATAGTGAAGCCTTTGAACAGAGCATACCTCTCCCCTCAAAGGGAATACCTGTAGCTCTTTGCCAGCAGCAGTTCTTCAGATTTTGTTATTTCCTCTTGTAACATCAAACTAGACTCTATTTAGAACAAAGAACAGACATTTTAAGGCTCTGCTACATGCATTTGAATTGAATTGAATTGCATTTGAAACACTAACGTGGAGGCTAAACTGAAGAAATGACCTGCCAAGTTGTGAAACTGCCAGAAAAAAGAACAAGAGGGACTGACACTTTAGAAGAAAGTTAGATTATTTCAATCATTTTCAGGGCTACAGGTCTGTCATAATTTTCAGTCACTAGCAGTACAGAGATTTTAATTTGTGTTATTTGCCACAGCACAAATGCTGAGAAACGCTGCCTCTAGTGTAACTCATGACTGGTGTGATAATACAGATAGAGCAGACAGTATTCGTTGGTGTCATCTGATCCCAGTCTTTCACAATTTCTCAGCACAAATAGAAGCTGGTGAATATAGTCGAACTCCTCCTTCAGGTGTGACCACTGAAATGCTGTTAAATGTATTTTTGAGTTTCAAATCAAACCACAAGCAAGTAAAGGTTATATTAAAGTCATTAATATGATAGTAAGACAAAATTGAAAACTGAAAATATATGGGGCCAATATTATACCTATATTATTTGCAAATACGTGTATAGAGTTGTGAAACTATATCTCAGTCAGTATGTGTATAGTTTTATATGTATACTTAAATTTTGGAATGTGTATAACAATTTAAAAAAACAAGCGTGCTTTGTTGCACCTATAACCACACCCAACAGTGATGTCATAGTGTCCTGGAGTACATCTCTACATCACTGCAGCAAGGTGATTAGTTAAACCACCGGAGGTCAGCAAAAACAAGAATTTCAGGGGGTAAGTTACTCTTTGAGGTATTATTTGCCCTGAGCCAGGTCTCACAGGTTCACACTATGGGAGCCATTTACGTTAACATTTGTAAGTTCATATTTCAGGATTATTTTATACATGTACAAATTGTATGCACATGTACATACTTTCGTACGCGTTCACAAACCTGAAACCAAGTTGATACATTTCACAACTCAACACACAAATGTGCAAATACTATAGCAACAAATTTGGATCCATCTAAATAAGTCAAAAATTACATTTTATTCCATTTACTGTTATTAAATGACTGCATATTCCTTCATGTCCTGAATATGTTTTTGACTCTGGGGCACATAAGGACAATAGAAAACCATGTATCATTTCAAAAAAATCAGTTGCCAATTTGAAAACGCTCAGATTCACAATGTTAATTCAATAATAGAAAATACAGGTATTGATAGACATGATGACATGAGGTTCTTGAAGTAAAGCTCCACTTGTGGAAATAAAGCTATGACATCCAATGACTTCAGCAGACAAATGTGTCACAGAAGGTGTTAAATATTCTGTATGGATGTATGCATATACAGACATGCAGTTCACATGGTTTAATCCATTGGCTGCTCAGACTATTTGCCATTAGAGGCTTCCAGAGGAGCAAACTGAGGTGTGAAGGTGTTTCCTCTGATTCTCTCACACACTTGCTAACATGAAGATAAAAATAGCAAACAGGCAAGAGAATCCTGCTAATTGAAGACCTTGACTCACAGCAATGCAGTTCAGATCCTAATACTGTAACTGCTACTACACAAGGGTTCCACCAATATGGGCGGCTTTAAAGCCAAACACCTTTACTGATATTTTACCATTAATCAGAAATGATATTAAACCAGTTTCAAATCCATCATATCAGAGTTGAAAACCGACAGAGTATAGCACTTTTGACTTTTAATAAAAGACTAAAATTACTGTAATTGATGTGATTCTACTACCACAGTAACAAAAGGAAATTCTTTCTACACAGAATGACCCTTTTCCCAAAATGCTCCAGTATTTATCACCAGCATATATTTTTGGCCAGAGATACTGAAAGTCATCTGAAGGCTCCACCTTTGCCTGAGAGCAAGTTTATTTTCAGAACATAAATGTTTAAAGAGAGTAACGCCTGCACCAGGAAAGATTCCACTGAGATTTAGAGGTGAGACCTTCCCAAGACAGCAACATGAACACGCAATTACAGACAGGACACAACAGCACAAACATTTAAAGAGAAATAAAATAAGATTGACTTGAAAGTGAGAAACGGACCTTTAACTCTGAGTGTTATAGTTGAATTTACCCTGAGTTACTCTGTTCTTTTGATTTTAAGTCTTTTTGTAAGTCATTCCAGGCAATAGGATGCCCGTATGGTTTTTCACCCAGTTCAGTTCAAATCTCAGTTCGAGCAGAGAAGAGTCTTTTGACCTTAAACCATACTGATGCCCATAGACTGGAGCCATAGATACCCAAAAGTAAGATGGAGACAGCCTCAGGATGGCCTTATAATAAATGTCAGGTAGTGAATTGATCTCCGCATATAAAGACATGACCATCCATCCACAGCATACAAATCACAGTGGAGTGTCGTACATTTGCTACCAGTGTCAAATCCCAGAGCACTGTGTGAAAAAAATGTATCTGAAGATTTCAGACAAAAAAGAGAGGCTGACTTAATTATACCACTTAGCATGTTTTAATCTGTACTAATATTAATTGTACTATGCTGTTTTCTACTCACGATCAGCTCACTCACTGGGTCTTTACATTTTGGCCAGTACAAGGAGTTTAGAAATGGATCATCAATCCTTTCAGGGGTGATTCAATTCCTGGCGGACCAATAAAATCATTTTCCTTTTGTAGGTTCGTGGTAAGATAATAGTTTGGGATTTTTTATAGTGCACTTATTACATACTGTTTAAAACATATACATTCAAAAAAGCATAGGGAAATCTACACAGTTGTGATCTGGGATGAGAGAAAAGTTGGCTAGCTGTACAAGGCATAAAGTCTGATCTAGAGTGTTCAATCTACACATGATTTGGATTTTAATGCTTAGAAATACCTTTGTCAACCAGCCAGCGTTAAGCTCAGTTTATGCTTGGCTGCTCGCTCGACAGTTGTCTCCAGACAAAAGGCACCATGTAGCACCTCGCCCAGCTTTTATACCTTAGCAACAGGAATGATTAAGTGATCACACAGGTTCTTTCATATTTCCAGCTCTCACAAGAAGGCTGTCATTTCATTCATGAATGAGCAGAGAAATAAACAGAGGTAAAATATATAATTTTATCTGTTTGGAATTAATGTTTTCTCACTTCCTGGCAAGTCTTACATTTCACCCTGGCAACAAACTATCCAATCACACTGCATGACAGGCCTTGACATTACCCATGACACTACAAAATTCTACAGCTGTCCATCAGCAATAGGTTATTTTTTGGGCGTTTCTTGGGTGTCTTGGTGCCCACATGATCTACACTTCATACTATGTGGCACCATCTTTCATGGTTTGAGTTAGTTTAGGAGCTTTGTTGCATAAGGTCACCCTCTCTCTGAAACGTTTCCTGTCTGTATTGTGAACTGTAAAAGCAAATGTATAGTTCTTATAAAGAGACCAGCGAACGAATCCTCTCAAATAAACGACAAAATAAATAAATTCTTACTGCGTTAAAAGTGACCCATATTAGCCTTCCAGAACCATTACAAACAACTATTATAAAAAAGATTCATATGAGAATAATAATTGAAGTGTAATTTGAAAGGTGTTGCTAATAGTGATGAACTCACAGAGACTTATTATCTGATACTGCTGTTTACCACAGCTCTACTGAGCATTTTAGTGTCTTTCAGCTAAAACATTTCCAGCAGCAGCAGGCAGCTGTTTTCAGAGAAAAAGCTCTATTAAACCCACTGTACACTACCTGCCCAGCACCAAACAGCAGACAGACACACTTAGCATCTCGCTGGTGAACATAGTGGAGCATTTAGCAGCTAAAGAGCCACGTATTTTTCTCAGGGGTTGGTTGAGACCAAAAACAGAGCTAATAGAGAGTAAATATTGGACTTACATTCAAGAGGGTGGCCAGAAACACGACTCAAATGAATGCTAACGTTGCTCTGTGTCTGCTGGATGTATAAATAGGTAACTGTTTTCTAAGTTCACCGCAACAACTAATGTTTTAGCTTGTTCCACTGCTAACAAATGGCCAAAAAAATCAATGAATGTTGCATTAGGGAAAGAGTAAGGTTAGGGAAAGATTGTGATTTGGGTTTGGTTGTTCAATACTTTGTTAAGTTAAGGGAAATATCGTTGTCATGTTAAAAAGAATAACTACTTGGTAAAGGTTAAGGAATCATCATGACCATGATTTAAAGAACACTACGTTGACTCTTGGTAGGAAACCACAAACCAACCACTGTCTCCCGGGTCAAAGTCGCACACTTTATTGACCCATCCATCCACCCCAACCTCCTCCTTACAAAGTTTTGAAGCTTTTGACAGGCAAGAGTTAAAATGTACACGGCCGCTTCAGACACAACTATACAACATAGGTTTTATTTCAACAAATGACTGATGCTGTTATTTTCTTTGGGAAGACATTACCACTACAGAATGAAGTCTTCACTGATTGAAATTTATAAGTGAAAGTACAATTTCCCTGCATCTAGCTAGATGACAAGCCTCGCAATTAGGTGCTACATTTTGTCACAGGTATTTTGCATGTCTGTTTAAACCCCTACATCTGCTCATGTTGGCATCGGACACAAATTGCATCCTCGATATGAATAATCATTTAAAGCAATCACAACTAAACAGCGATTCTGAATTGAGCATGAGGGCTGAGGCATGAATGTAGCCATTGAGGCTCTTCGTGGTAAAGCTTTGTGGCTGTTACATGCTTGTCAGCCTAAGTTCCTGTCTCACTCCGCACATTGGCCAAGCCTCATTAAGCACCCATCCCAAGCTCCTTGTTTGGTCCCTAATTAGGGGATCCAATGGTGTTGCAGGATCTGGTCAACCTCCATGTCGCTCCAAGCTAAGATATTCTCCCCACAGTACTGTGGAGAAGCCATTAGGAAATTTCAGGACATGGGATATTGGCATGCTTCCCCTTTAAAGTGCCTGTGTTTCAAAGTGTGTGTATGTGCTGACTGATTGCCGTGTATTTACTCCAAAGCATGGTGGGTGTCACACACAAAGCAATCTGTGGAGCTCAGAGGCAATAGCACTGTCTGTCTATGTCACACAGCCCTCCGTCTACAGCCTCTCTCTATCTCCCTTTTAATCCATCTTCTATCGTCCTGCTGACTGTCTCCTCGTCACCCATCTATTCATCTCCCCTCTTTCAATGAACCCCTCTGTTTCCCCCCTCACTGTCTCCTCTTCCTCCCTCTGATGTCACAAATTCAGATATGAGGTTCTCTGATAGCCTTGGACACTGCGGCCTTGTTTGGAGGGGACTGATCAGAGGATGAGAAGATGGAGGGAAGGCGAGTGAGTCGAGGGCGCGGGTGTTTTCCGAGGCAGTGGGAGGATGTAAGATGCAGAAACAAAGGAGGACATCTAGGTTAAAAAAACATGCATGAATGCCTCTGAAAAGGCCTGTGTTGTGTTGCCGTCTTGTCTCATCCCTGTGACTCTGAGCCAGCCGTGCCTGTCAGGGCACTACTGTTCAGTCTATTTCTGTTATCTGCTCTCTTTCTTGTGTATAAAACAGTTGACTGCTAATATCCGTACCTGGAGGGTGAGGGTGGGTTCGCTGACCCTGAACCTGACACTGTCCCAGAAATGCATGTGCTGTCATAACAGGAGACAAGTCCTGTACACTTGACTCTACTCAGTCTTATGGCAGGCCTTACATGGATTTTAGTGGCACTGTGACAAAAATTTACTTTCTTTACAACAAAACACCACAGGGCCACCGTGAGGTTAGGCAGCCCCATTATTCCTTTGTGGTGTCATGTGTTTAGTATAATGCATAGGATGTTGATGTGGGTCAAACAACTGCAAGGTCTTGATTTACGCAATTCAATATTAATGAGTTTTTTTTTTTTTGCAGGCATCACAAGCTGCAGTTACAAGGGTCCAAGATTTTTATATGATGGGAGGGGTCGGCTGTGTTGCCTGGAGAAAAAATCTCTGATTGAGATGAAGTTTTTACATGCACCCATAAGTGGAGGATGAATCAGTAAAGGAGAGAAAATGGTTGAATTTAACAGTAGATAGCGGAACAATACACAGAGGGCCACTATCAACATGGCAAGGGCACTTTCAATATAATTTGACCTTTAAATGCTTCATGTATGTCTACCTCTGAATACATATCCATATCCATATCCAGTTGGACTGCTTTAAAGGAGTGCTAACCCAAAAGGATTTAATTAATGCCTTGTAACAGTTTAAACTTTCTTTCTGAGGCTTTTATACCATTTTTCTGTAAACTATTGATTTGAGTCTAGAAATATTTGTATCGGCCTTTAAAATAACATACTAAGTCAACCATGACATCTTTGGTTTGCTTTTCCTTCATTGGCAGTAAAAAAGCAGGTATAACCCTTCTTATATTAAAGCGTACGTGCATCAAAACAGCAACGATGATACAAGCTTCTGCATTTTCTATGTCAAAAGCTGAATTAGCCTAAAACGGTTTGCTTTTAGCAGACTTTTAAAGACCAGGTCCTCACCTGTTGAGACATCACACTTTTTCATGAAAATATACAGTATGACCCTACATTTTCAGCTCTGTCTCCTAGTAAGAAAGGCAACATTATGCTGCTATAAATCAACAGTGATCAGTTCAGCGCATAAGCTAAATGGAAATTTAACCAGTCTTATCCAAGGGATGGGCTTATGTGTTTTTATAGCGCCCCCAATAGTATGATTTGGTAACTTTAAAATGTCTGAAGTTGGACTAAATTCTATGTAGGATATTTTTTCGTACCGTCAACCAAACAAGGAAAATACACATAGAAGTAGAAATGTTCTTTCTAAGCCTAACCCTAGATAGCAAGATATCCAGTGAAGAAATACTGTTTTGAAAGTTTTTCAAAAACAGCAGCCTACCCTGTCTGTCTCATTTTCATCGTTTTGTGTATGCACATGCAGCATGCCACAGATTGGACATTAGTGAGTCTTACTGCAGCACAAGGAGAGATGAGGGAGGCTCCTTGCACCAGAAGGGGACAGTGAATGACAACCCATTTTGTGGCGAATAAGACTGCTGGCCATCAGTGAGTGATACCAGGCTGACTGAAAATGCGCCACAGCAATAGGCTCAAAGCATTCATCTGCCTACTCCACTGCAAAGAAATCAGCTACGTGCCTCTGGTTTCTCCCATAAGCATCACTGGGCATGATTTCACCCTGCCTTATCATCATGTGTCACCCAGACCTGACTTGAGCACATTTTTTGTGCATTTCAGCAGGTAAAACAAATCCATGCAGGATTTGTTTAAAGACAACAAATCATTGTACTGGATGTAATATTTATGATAATAAATACTGACGAGTCATTAAATATGACAAACGGTATTTAATAACTTAAAGTTTGTGTAAGGTGACAATTAAAGGCATTGTGGTATCAAAAGGGAACACAAAAAATGCTGAACTAAGGATACAAAGTGTTTTTTTGTTTTGTTTGTCTTGTTAAACTAGATTTGTTTATGTCACACTTTAAACCCTTTACCTCAGCCTGTTAGGAAAATACTAAGAAGTCTAAGAAAAATATCACTTAATTTCATCAAAAATGACAAAGCCATGCACCAGGTTTGTCTTGGATGGAGAACACAAACGCCAAACTCTATTAAAAAATCTTGCAATTAAATGCAGCCTTGCTTGCTGGCAAAGCTACACGCTGCTTTGAAAAAGCATTCTACGAGTTGCATATCAGCTGGTATTATCACCTATGGAGGCTAAAAAACAGAACGGTTTGAATGAAATTAAAACTTAAGCAATGGGTGTGAGGAAAAGTTAAAATGTATATATTTACTGAAACTAATTCTACTGTGTTTCATTCACCGTGTTTCATGTGTGCCGAATTAAAGAGTTGCGCTTATTCATATCAAAAAATGTCTCAATTACGTTCTAGCTGGCATTTAACCTTTGCGAATGAGCCAAGACTCATTAAATTACATGATTATTAAATAAGGTTAGGCGACACTGTGTCCCCTGAGATACGTGCCTCCTTCCATCTTCACGGACCGACTAGCCCAGACTGCGACTGTCCACCAGCGGTGCGACTCCCTGAGCACAAACCGGTTGGGTGTGTGAGACTTGAAAATACAGTGCTACTCCCCAACCTAACTAAAAGCAGACCACATCATAAGGCGGATCTCAACAACCAGAATAAATCTCCAGATAATTTACTAACTTGATAGCAGTCTCTTGTTTTGCTAATTTTGCCCCAAACCGCCCAAGAGTAGTGACAAAATCTACACGCATCTCACCAAAACAAAACGCCGAGGCAACAATAAGCAAGCAGTGTTGCTGTGTGTACAGTAAACTTGAAGGTGAGCACCGGTGTCAGTATGAGGTCAATAAGAGTGAATATGATCAATTTAAAAAATGAAAATTTACCTTGAGTAAGTTACCAGTCCATTTGATGCATACTGTCAGTGGTCAAAGCTCGATGCGTTCGCAGGGCATTCACCAATTCCAAAAGCCTGGCGGTAAGTCCTAGGATAAGTCCACAGAACGCATTATTATAAACGCAAATTTCGTATCATACTGAGCAAAATTAATGCAGCGTTATTGGGATAAAGAAGATGGGAAACTCAGAGATGAGTTCTGACTGTCTGTTAGTTCCGAATGTGCTTCCAGTGCGTAAAATGGGTTCAGAAAATCCCGATGTATTCACCGACTGTTATTTTCTTACATTGTTCCAAAATGAAACATCCTCCGGTTCTCTTTCATTTATCAAGGGAAATCCTTTTTTAAAGCAGTTGTTGGTATTCCAGAAAATTTGAGATTTCTCTCAAAAAGTTATTTTCGAAATGTAAAATCCTTCGAGTCTTCAGGTTACACAGTCTTCCAGGTGAATGTGAAGGTTTAACGGAGCGGTAAATCAAAGAGGGCTCGCGCGCGTCTCGGGAACCGCCGTCCCCAGCTCGCGGCTCTGGAGCTCCTCGTCTGTCTGTGTGTCCGCGCGCAGCAACAGCCGGATTCCTTATTTGGAAGCCCGGGGCTCGCGCTACTGTCAAGAGAGTCAAGTTACAGCATACCGAAATGACTTCCAACTAAATGTTTCAAAATAAAATCCATAATCTGGGGAAGCGCTGCAACACTGCAACGAGCGCCCCTTCAACTTCAGTTTATTTAGAGTGCACATTACTCAGAGAGTCTCTGTACACTTTACAAGTCAGTACAACAGAAAAGAAAACACATTATATTACATGTAAGTTCACACATACACACGCACTCACACACACATACACAGGTAATATGACAACAAGGTTGGGGGTAGTTAAAAACAGAGATGGTATAAACGTAACAGGGTTGGGGTAGCTACTTGTCAAGGAGGAAAAACACTTGATTAAAACAGCACTTGAAAAGGAGATTAATATCACGTTCAAATTGACCATAAATCACATTTATACAAAAACACATTTTAGAGAAATACTTTTAAATGACAAATAAATTCTCACTTAATGCACAAAAATCTTTCTACCGACAAATCTTTATTTTATTTTTGATCTTGCTTGTTAATCTCAGAAAATTTAAAGAGTAGATGTGTATAAGTGAAGATAAATGATGCAGTCACAAAGAAATAAGTAGACTATAAGTAAAGTAAACATAGTGTGGTGATATGTATCTTTTTGCAGTAGAGCTGAATGTATTCATAACCACTAAAACCTATACAACATACACATAGGCATACTGTAGCCAGCTCATACTATGAGCTAGGGTGGACAAAGATTCAAATCTGCTCTTGTAGCATAATTTTAGTTTGCGTTTTATGAAATATGTAAAGGTATGACTTTTTGGTACAGCATCTGTTTCTGTTGTACATTACGGTAGTACTGGAAAACAATAATGAAACAACATACAATAAATAGAGGCTTCCCCCTTGGGAGTTCTTTTATTTTGAAATCAAAATCGCCCAATTTCCTGCCAGATTCTGACTTTACTGTGTTCAAAGCTGAGGGGGTTCCTCTCAATAGAAAATCCACCCACCAGCCCCTTCTTCTGGAGTCAAACAGCGTCAATTGGATGTTGTGTCAGGTCTGTGGCACCACCTACATTTACCACACAAAGAGGAAATGTTCAGAATGAATAGCCACAACACAGGGTTTCTTACAGGTTAAAGAAAAACATTAAGAGAATGTAGCAAATTCAGTGATGCACCAGTATACAGACAACATCAGCCAATCTCTCCAACTCATCAAACTCTTACCTCACCAACAAGGAGATTCAGAGAAATAGGGGTGTGCATGGTAGCTAAAGACACCTGAGGTCTTGTCCTCAGTATTGTGTGTGAGAATTAGGGAGTTATAACAACCTGCAAATTACATTCCAATCACAAATGGTGGGGTTTTGAAGGCTGATTCATATCATTTTAGACTAAATATCTTTAGGTCTGATTGTTTTTGGAAAAAATGAGAACTTAAATTATATTTTAATAAAGGGATTTCTTTAGGATAAAATCTTGGGAGCATGGAGAAAACTTTGGAGCAGCATTTAGGGAGATTACATTTACAGAAAACCGGCTGAAATGAGTTTGGGCTCCCATCGATTATCTGGTTCCTCCAACTTTCTGTGTATCGTGTATACAGTTAACTGGCCCCATGTTTGCTGTGTCTCAGTTTGTGGTAATTTTATTAAATTCAAATTATTTTAGGAATATGCATAATGCAGCCTGATGTTTCATGATATATGAAATATGAAAAAGGTATTAAAACTAGATTTTGACACCGTGTCCTACTATAAGGTAGGGCCTCAAGATTGGGTAAAAATGCATGGGCCACCTTAAGGCCCTTAACAAAACACTTTATAATATATTATGAAGTATAAGTGTAAGTGTTATTTTAAATTATAACAATTATAATGTGCCTTTATCGTACATATATGCAGTGGTGTAATGTAATGAAGTAATAATATTTACTTAAATACTTACTTACTACTTAAATTATTTAAGTTGTGAATTTCAAGTGAAGTGCAAGTTCAAGTACAGTGAGGTTCAAGTGTAATGTACGCTCCATTTTTAAGGTGGTGTACTTAAAAGAATAAACGTCATAATTCACAAAATTCTGACTGCTTGCTCTTTTATTAACAGCATTTACTTGTATTTTTACTTTCAATGCTTAAGTACATTTAATATCAGAAAATTACTTTTGATACTTAAGTACAGTAAATATCAGATACTTTAAAACTTTTACTCAAGTAATATTACAACAGGTGACTTGAACTTCTACCAAAGTCATTTTCTGATGAGATACTTGTACTTTTACTCAAGTGTGGCTTTCAGGTATTTTTATGCACGACTGCATATATGTCCCCACACCAAATTGCAATTTATGAAATGGGGCCCCTTGGGGTGTGGGGCTCTAGGGCAGTAAATATCAAAATGAATAACTTTCATTATCACAATAGGTATCTTTCTTATATACTGCACCGACAGAAGACAATTTAGAGACATTATTTAGACATTCATTTTTGATTTGTCACTGTTACAGTATATGTTCTAAAACATGAAGTGTTGTGTTAAGTTATATTGATGGCTATTCCCATATAAAGGGAATACAGTTGTGTGCGTCTTTGCAAGATAATGTGTTGACCTACATCAGATTATTTCTGAGAGATCTGACCCACACAATTTTAGGGCCCTGAGCAGAATCTGAAACCAGGGCCCACTTGAAATGCACACTGACAAAAGTAAGTCATCCATGTATAAACTGAAGAGCAAACTGCAAATTATTGTGTTTTTGCTCTACAAAAAAAAACAAAAAAAACATAACAAATCAATGACAGAAATAAATTACAACCTGATAAAATGTAAATATGCAGCTCAGTTCTTTCTTTTAAATTTAATTCCATCCATCCATCTCTATACCCACTGTTTGGGGTATTAAAAGAAAGTTCAAAGAAGGAATGAAAAAATACATCAATTCTGGAAGGAAGTAGACAGAGGTCTTCACTTCTACTATGTTCATTCAGCCCCCAAGTAGTGATGGCACTGGTAAGCCCTAAGCAGCTGCTTAATTAGCATATGCCTAAGGCCAGCTATGAGATTGACCAAGTAATAACCTTCTCAATCATTAGTCAGTGTTCCTTTAATGTGTATATTTAGTGAATATAAGCAGATGGTGGTTAAGTGACATCACTTGAGGACATTTATCAGACTTCACACAGCTCCCCCTGGATGCACAAAATACCTGTAAACAGACTTTGTTGTGTAAAATCGGTGGAGTTTCCCTTTAATACCACAAGGGTTTGTGTTTTGACCACTGTTGAAGTTGTTCCAAAAACACTGCACTGTATTTATAATAGTTTAAAATGAAAGCTTTTCTTAAAAAGTTATTTCCACTATTGTTACATCTGGCTTCATCGGTAGTGCATTGACCTGATATAATCTGTAATGTTAGACTATTTACATCAAAGTTTTTACTTGAAATATTCTCTTGACATTTAGTGTAATATTAGATTATTTACTTCACATTTCCAGTCATTAGCAGTCATTAAGTCCACTGTCCTTTTGAAACATTGTTTGCTTTTTTTGTTGTTGTATTATTTGTTTATCTTTAAGGTTATAATTAAGATATTTCCAGTTTGGATATAAGACTTGGACTGGATGTTGTCTGATCCCTCCTCCACCTCTTTCTTATTTGAACTTCTCTTGTTGATAAAAAAACAAAACTTAACTTATTTTGCGTTTTCTACAGTTTACATCGGAAAACACAAATGTTGTCTTATTGAAATGGGATAGATGTATAATTAAAATGTTACAAAGAAAGAAGACTTGTAATGCATCATGATAATCCTTTTAGCAATGCAAACCTGCTTGTATTGACTTCTATCACTTAGACCAACCTGTTGATACCCATGAGTGTATATTTTCCCCACTGGTGTCAAGCAGAGGTTTATATAACTGATTAGTGTAATTTTGGCCACACGCTGAAGCCATAACGCCATATTCGAATAGATGGAGTGTAAATAATGTGCAGCGATTTGAATCTCACCTTGAACAGAAGTGTGATTGCTGTCGTAAGAGACAGTCATCAGTATTACATCATGTGCTGCCATACGGCCCAGAGGTGTAAATGGAAATACCACCCTGTTCTGCTCTCCAGTAGGGAGAGTCCTGCTCACTGGACACTGGGCCACTGTTTGAAGGCAAAGTGTTGTAGGATGATTATGCTCAGTACAGAGATGGTTCTTCCTGTCAGTGTGAAAAAACAAAAATCATCAATGCAAATCAGAAGCAATTTCTTTTAAGGTCCCTTTTAAGGTCTCAGATTTCATAATTTTGTTTCCAAATACATTATTGATCAGGATGAAAATTATGAAATCTGTATTTTGCAAATAATATTTGAACTTTAATTAAAAGGGTTTTTAATTGAATGGATTCAACCACTCACTGGCACATTGGTCACATTGGTCCATGATTGGCTTCTCTAACGGACGATTTCACAGAAGACATTTTGAATTATCATAGTAGGAAAACCACAGGTGGAACTACTAACATTAATGATGGCTCTGTTAATTAAGATCCACTGGCCAGACAAGATCAGCAATAACAATCCGTGGACGAGGACACAACAACTACCAGCAGCAGACAGAATTGGAAGAAGAAGATGGAGATGGATCAGGCACACAGTGTTCTATTAAGAGCTCCAGGAAGCCCGTCCATTGACCCAGCATGTACAATACCAAACCTTATTAAACCTTACTTGCGTAACTAATGTACTTATGTTAACCCAAACCATGATATGGTACTTAAACCTAACCAAGTAGTTTTCAAACACAGGACTTTCAACCAGGGGATCGTGTTCCTATCCCGTGTGAAACCAAAAGTCAACGCTGACTTACGTCAGATCGTAACGTTAAGTTATATAAGTAAAGTTACATTATTAAGTTACGTTAGTAAGTCATAAGTCATACCTGCTGCCCCCATGTTCCTGCTCTGCACCCGCTGCTGCTGTTACTGTTATTGCTCTTATTATTAGTATTACTATTATTATATTGCTCTTAGTATTATTTCTGTTGGTGTTAACATCAATGCCATTGCCGTATCTATTGCCTTACATCCCTATGTGGAACTGTATTGTGCTGCTGTATGTTCTCTTTCCTCCTGCTCTCTCTCTCCCGCTCCCCCCCCCCCCTTCAACCCAACCGGTCGAGGCAGATGACCGCCCACCCAGAGCCTGGTTCTGCTTGAGGTTTCTACCTGTTAAAAGGGAGTTTTTCCTTGCCACTGTCGCCTAGTGCTTGCTCATGGTGGGAACTGTTGGGTCTCTGTAAATATAAAGAGTCGGTCTAGACCTGCTCTACTCGAAAAAGTGCCCTGAGATAACTTTGTTATGATATGGCGCTATATAAATAAAACTGAATTGAATTGAATAAGTCACGTGACGTAACTAATGTACTTATGTTAACCCAAACCATGATGATATGGTGCCTAAACCTAACCAAGTAGTTTTCAAACACAGGATTTTCACCCAGGAGGCCGCTGTTCGTGTCCCATGTGAAACCAAAAGTCAACGTTGACTTATTTTAACTTATGTCTGATTGTAACGTTAAGTTACATAAGTCAAGTTACGTTAGTAAGTCACGTGACATAAGTCATAAGTCATGTGACGTAACTTAACTTATGTTTGTAAGTTAACTTAAGTAACTAACGTACTTATTTTAACCCAAACTGTAATGATTTGGTGCCTAAACCTAACCAAACTGCGACCGTCTCACAGCGTTAACCATGTGTTTATTATTTACCATGACGTCGAAGGTCCGGTACGTCTGTCGCTGGTCCTCTCCAACAGTTGGCCAGTTAGCCATCTAAGGGACTTTGTATAGCTGACCATTCTAGTTAACTTTGCAGTAACACATGCCCAGAGCGTCATCAGTTGCCTGACAGCGGAACAATCAATCAGTCACAGCAGTGTAGAGTGTCTCTCCAGTTGATCCAATCTATCACCAACTCACCTTAACACATCCATTAAAGAAACTCTGAATTGACTTGCCTTCTGTCCAATCACAAACAAGAATCTGTCATCTTTATTTTGAGGGGTGTACTATGAAGCAAGTTCTTCTTTGCGTTAGCTGGCTTGACAAAACCTAAAACCCCAAACAGAGATAACTGATATCACGACGGTGGTTATCAACTTTCTTTGTTAACCCAGGTTTTCTTCACCAGACTCTGTGCGCGTTTCCATAAAAGGGGGCGTGTGGTGTCATTTGACTTTTCTTCCTCACATAATGGACCGATTGCGTGCTGCCTACTTCAGAAGAACAGGTTGTTATAATGGAGAGCTTTGAAGAATATAAAAAAATTATTATGGCAAAAAGCAACACTATTGCTGCGAATAAGGCAAGAGAGGAATGCTGACTTAAGATTGCTAAACATGTAAATTCACAAGTTAATACATTTATTTTATTACTCAATGCACTCTCAATGCCTCCCGATTATTTCCAACGTGTCAACTGCACATTGTAGAGCTCTTAAACTTTAAACTTGACACAGCATATTTAAACATTATACTCAAGAATTGCATTTAGGTCTGACACAATGAAGGTAAAGTGTTAATATTACCTGAAGGGAACACTGCAAACATATTCAGTAGTTCAGTAAGAGAAGATTTTCTGCATCACCAGCTGAATGCATGTATGCGCATACAGTTTGCGCTGTTATTGCACGGCTTTGTTTGGTGGCATTTCTAACATTTTGCATCTGTGACGTATTCCCTCAGCTGAGAATCTATATCATAGAGTTTATCGTCTGGAAAAGCCAAATGGATGAGTTTGGTCTCTAAACACAACTTTTTAAAGCCAAAGCATTTAAATCCAAAACTCTGAATATAACGTCCTCCAGAGCAGGTTATGTGTGCAACATAAGTTACCATGACGATCTGGCGATCAGTTATTGCCCTTCCTCCACACACACCCATACATATACACACCTTTAGCTTTGCCACTGGGCACGGCCACACAGCTGGGAAACCCTTCTGATGTGAAACCCAGAGAGATCTGAGAGGCTTCTAGAGACGAGAGCACAAACAAACATCTTCTCTCCTTCACTGTCATTGTCTCCACTTCAATCAAATACAAACAGGCATGTACAAGTGCACGTTAGGACACACACACACACACACACACAGAAATCCATCTCAAGACCACTTAGCAAACAGTGTTGTCAGGGGTACATACGAGCAAGCTGTTTCACATATGAATATGTCATTTTGGGGTTGAACTGGATGACTGAAGCATTGATGCTTCCAAACCTTTTCATTAGAGTTGTGATGTCTGATCATGCTAGCTAACATATTCTTGGTAATTTTCTTTTCAAGCTGCAGAATATACCACAATGTATCCTGAAATGCTTGCCAACATTCCCTATTTTTCCTGTACCCATGAAGCAATCAAATTCCTGGCACAATCGAAGTCTTATGTAGTCTCGTCATGAATTGGATTTACAGGAGGCTGAGAGTGCATTTTCTGTGGCTCCTTGTGTTGGAATTATGTTCAGCTAGAGTCCAAGAGCACAGGAAGAGCACAGGGATGAGTATGAGGGGAAAACAGCTGTGTGAACTAATAAAAGAGCATTTAAAAAGAAACACCCCATTTCCTAATGCCTCACATTGACACGGTGGAATGAATGATTGCTACGTTCCCAGGAATTCATTAATGCTTGGCATGAATGAATATTGCTATTCAACATCATTTAAAGTAGTACAAAAGCTGGGATGTAAATGTTTCCTGTCTCTTTTTTCCGCCTTGGCTTTAATTGCCAACATGCTTCATGTTATGACATGATTTTATGACCTCATTGTGGTGATGTGGTAATGTTTTTGCTTTTGTGGATAGATGTAGCCCTACATTTCATAGGCTGTGTTCACACCATGGTTGAAAGTGTCTCAGTTTTTATTTGGTCTTGTGTTTTTAAATCCCTGTGAACAAGTCTGAATTACCACCCAGGCACCTCAGACCCCAGGAGCCCCAAATACGCCAGGTTCACTAAATGTCAATAGGTTGTATGTAATTTCATGAATATCTAATTTGTTTAGGGATTTGGACTACTAAAGTGCAATATCAAAAAAACCAAAAAAAACCCAACATAAAACAAGGTGTTTGGGGGGATGGTCAATAGAAGCACAATGGCAATTTTCTTTCCTGCGTGGCCCTCAGGTTAGTCCAGCCTATGAGCAGCAGAAAGCTCAGCATTGAATTTCTTATCAATTCACATCAGGACCTTATGATCAGAACTGAGCATAACAAGCTGAAATGTGACTGTAGACTAACAAATAATATATTTCATAAATATAGTGATAAATAATTTAGGTTTAAGGATAAAGCTGTATTTTTATTTCTGTGTTAAGGCGTTACAGCATAGCTGGTGAATATGCACGTAGCCATTGTAGCTACATTGTAGGCCTCCTTGTAGATGATGTGCATTTCCGCAAAAATGTAACGAGACATGGGCTATGTCCGAAATCAGTCACTACTCACTACATAGTCCACTATATAGTGAGTTCGCCATTTTGTAGTGCTGTCCGAATGTACAGTGAGAATTATTATGCCCTATATAGTGGACTCAAAGTATCCCACAATGCATCGTGAAAAATAGTGTACAACCGATGGTCACTAACCAAGCACTATATACCATCATGCATTGCGCTGAAAGAAAAATATCAGATGGACGATTAACTCATATAGTCCTCTACATTGAAGTCCCTAGATAGTGAGTAGGGAGTAGTGAATGAGTGAATGATTTCGGACACAGCCATGGACTCCAGCATGAAAGTTGGAAGTGTGATTGTAGCCACTCTTACTATATGTAGCAATTTACATGTATTAATCTCTTTGTATTGCCAATGTGTGAACAGATTGTAACGTAACTTAAAAAATGAGACTGTCGCCGACTTTCTCGGTTGCCCATTATGCCTGTTGCCTGTGGACTGATTTCTATGTAAAGGACACTTCAGCTCAGCGCCAGCAGTGAGTGGATAATGTCAGCTAATTCATCTAGACTCCTGGGGCTGATCTGGCTGGTAAATTGGCCAGCTTGTCATTTGCAAATTACTTTATCAGCTAACGTTATGAAGCAACCAATGTCAGATCCATAGCTGTGTCCTAAATCGCGTACTTGTGTACTCAAACTTAGTATTTTGAGTGCATAAGTGTGTTCACACTGGTAAGTATGGCAAAATGCAGTGTACTGTAAGTACCCGGATGGTGTACACAAAACGGCCAGAAAGTTGAGTGTGGAACGCTGCACAGGTCTCACCCACAACGGTCGCCATCTTGGCCACGTAGCAGAAGGTGAGGGACTACCAATGTATGAAAATGACGTGCGCGGTTCGATTGTTACGGCTAAAAGTAAAAGCACGTTCATTTTTCATTCATTTTTAATATAATTGAATTGAAGTCAAGTGAGCAAACAAGCTGGCAGATATTTCGGCGTGTGGTAATCGCAGTATGTTGGTGATAATGCTCTGCCAGGTTGCAATCCATCATTAAAAAGAAGAAGAAGAAGATGTGGTCAAAGGTTGCGATCATCACTTCTGGTAAGCGCATAACAGCAGTATGTGATTTGGGATAACACTACCCTGTCAAAATTAACGCACTACACAAGTCAGTACATAGTGTACACAGTATACTGCATGTGAGTGTACTGACGGGAGTATGTGATTTGGGACACAGCACATGTAGCATAGCTAGGTTACAGATAGCTATCACTATCACGCTATCACTAGCAAAATACTATCTGAGTGGATATGGTAGTTGGCTAGCTTGCCAAATTACTTCACCAAATAAAATATAGGAACATTACAGATAGTAACGTTACTCTAAATATGATTGTAAATCACGTTCAATCTCGTGTATGTCATGTACAATCACTGTTTTGGCCGATGCCCAGGATGCGCTCGCACCTACGGAGTGTGAGCACGAGCAACAGGATTCTGACTGCAGTTCACTTAACGGCCACCGGTGTCATTAAGAATAAGGATTTTCTGAAAATTCCACATAGAACCTGTAAAAGGAAAACCACAATCTCAACGCCCATCCACCATCTCAACCTCCATACACTAACTTCCTGTTTCACTACATGAAGGACACCCTTTGTCCCTCATTTACACTGAACATTGGAATTGTACGTAAATTGTGCGCTGCAGAAGCGCTAGTCCAATATGAATGTAATTCCAAAGGAGACTGGGCTGCATATTATGAGGCTGCCAGGTTTGAACACTGCAGTAGACACTATTAAAGACTCTTTAATGGACTGGTGACTAACAAGATGTCATCGTGTAACTAAGACAGCTTTTGAGTCGTTATAAGACACAATGTTACCTTCTGACAGAGCAAAACTTGCAGTTCTCTCTGCCTCCAGCCAATTGTGCTAGGCTTTAACAGGCTAAACACATCCTGGAGCTATCTCTGTAGCCTACTGGACACACACAGATGAAATTGATATTGATTTTCTTTTGTGACCAGGTTTTACAGCAAACAAGCATATTTCCTTTAAATATGGCTAGAATCACACTTCAAGCTTTTTGTGTTCAATTCTGGTCATTTTACAAAAACGACCGCATTTACTTTCTCTTTTCTATTTGGTAATGTGGACAAGCAGGTTGTGCTGCAGGGCTCTGGAGACTGCAGAACCCTGTCATCTGCATTGCACACCATTATCAGACATGACTAATTCAGCACGTGGCCAAAAGACTAAATGTGTAATTAAATATTTAATAACACAGACTATCCACCCACCTCACACAAGCTGTTCCTGTGCTTGGGGCTTCTACCTTACCTGAACACAGTGTAGCTCTCAGGGCTTGGTCTTGTCATCTTTGAGATGTGCCTCTGGTCAAAAGTCCTGTGGGATTTAATAAATGCATGTGAACTTTATACAGAGAAATGCCACTATGCGAACCATAGTGGCCCATCATCCTTTGTGTACACATATAATCTTCCTGGTTTTTGTGTTGCTGTTTTGCCTAAATTGTTTGTTTTGTGTGAACTCTAGTTGCTATCTAATCTCTGGATGCAGCCCCATGTCATTTGGATTGGTACAGCTCATGCTGGATAACACTGTCAGGGACATTAAACCCCAATTTGAGTGTGACCTTTTTAGCTGCTTTTATCTGAAGGACTCAGGGAAAGGCGGCCTCTCTCATTGTGAGGATTTCTTCATGAGTCTGCTCAGTAGCTATTCATGAATTAGCTTTTGTCCCTGCTTAATATATGCCAAATTGTCCAAACCTTACACAAGCCTAATAACCTTTTAAATTTGGATGCAGCTACATTCCCTGTGTCTTTAATCACACATCACACTGTGCTATTTTTAAAAGGCCGACTTTTGTACAAGGCTTATTTTAAGTGATACATTGATCCTCTGTTCCTGGATACATTCAGGCCTTGTTGAACCCAGCGTGTTGAGCTGGGATCTGGCCTTAGTCCAGTTCCACTGTGGCTGGTGTTAACTGTGCGGGGGAAGCTGGGACCATCCAAGCCAGAGAAATCATCTCTGCTCACATCTCATCCCCCAGCCGTGTTTCTGCTGAGAGAGGAAGAAAGGGGCGCCAGAGATGTGAATATGTGTCATCTTATGGAGCATACAGTGAATAATGTGATTGTACCAGTGTGTGTGTGTGTGTGTGTTGAAAGATTGTGACTGCGTGTATCTGCACTCACAAACTGAATGAGGACAGGTCTATACATAGATATAACTGCAAGGATGTGTTGGCTGTCGTCTTTGTGCTACCATTCCTACAATGTACAGAATATGGGGTTTCATAGGTGACTGTAAAGGTTAATAGTCAAATCAACATGATAGCATCAACCAAGATGAAAGCAGAAGATATTTGCTATGTGGTTATTTAAAGTTTGCGTGTGAAAAGGGAAAATGGGTCTGAAGCTGCTTCCCTCTACACGATCTGGTCTTAGGTGTTTGTGCTACACCTACAGTGTTCATGGCATACAATGCAGCTCCGAATATATTACAGAGTCTAACGCCCAAGTGGCCACTATAGATGCTATAATTTTAATTTCATCCCATAATATGGAAGCTTGGGTGAAGAAAACAGCATGTACATATTTTCGGAGCTTTACAAGGTGACTGAATATATGAAGAGCCCAGAGGGTGGTTCAAGAGAAAGGTCATGGGGTCATTAAAAGCAAAGGTGTCATCCTTTGGTGCATGAATGTGCTCCACAAATGTCATGACAATCTGCTTGTTATAGTTAATTATGAGATATGGCATAATGTGTACCACATTAAAATTTTGTCCTAAGAGTGGGACAAAATTGAAAAGTGGTTCATCCTCAGGGGATCCTGAAAATGTTTTGTGATTTTAAGGCAATCAACTCATTAGATTACAATATTTTTGTGTTCAAGTAGAAATTCTGGCCAGATGGTGACACAAGAAGGAAGAACATGGGGTAAACACATTAGGATCAATCCTCTGGTGAGCATAAATATTGAAAGCAAATTACATGCAAATCCAGCCATTAGTTTTTGATACTTGGACTAAAGCCTTGGCCAAGGGTACATTTTGTCCTGATGGCTAGACAAAATGTCACAGGTCACTAAAATCACTGCCAATGCTTGGAGACATGAGGTGGATTTCCATCCACCTGTTTTTACACTACACTGGAAACACTGAAAATTGGAAAAACTCTTAAAATACCACAAAAAGGTTTTACACTTGGTTGAGATGGAATATCAATAAAAGCAACAAAGTGCAATGGAAACAAACATCAAATAAATCGATGTACATGAAGCATGTGACTTAGGCTTCTGCTCATTCCTCAAATTAATACATGAAACAAACAGAAATGCCACATTTCCATCTTGTTTTCTACATTGTTTTTCACTGTTTGAGGTTCAACTGGCACTCTTTTAATTAGGTCATCTTGTTGCACCCTCTTCATCTGCAATGGATTAATGGCACTTGACTGGAGAAATTGGCGCCACCTACTGCATATCTTGATGAACCAACTCCTAATAATTGCATAATGGTAGTGGATGGATTTTCCCGAAATTCTGTTAAAAATTGCAATACATTCAGATGGAAACCTGGCTATAGTATGTATGGTGGGTCATGGGGCAAAAATTAGCTGCTGGGCCCCTATTAAACCCCATTTCTCCCACTCTCCATGCAATGTGTACAGTATTCCTGTTTTGGAATATTGCATGGCCCCAAGTTTGCCCTTTGGGAATTTATTAAAAAATAATTTAGGCATTGGATATAAGGACAATATCAGTTGAAATAATGAATGTTATATATAAGGTAATAAAGCCAGACCTATCTACTGCTCAGGTGCAGCCACATCACGGCTTCGCCTGGAGCTGTCAAACCGCTTTGCAGTTCTGCCTGATGAGGCTCCAGTCCATCCATCTGATGCCGCTGTGGTCCCGACTTCGCCAGACCTGGATGTAACGCCTTCTGGTGCTGCCGTCTCCCCTCCACCGCCTGCGGGCGCTGCCTTGAGGATTCGCCAGCCCAGCACAGGAAAACAAAGCAAAAGGACCCCTTCCAGTGGTGAAGCACCCCTCCTCCTCTCGCCGCAGATTACTGAAGGAGGCCGTGATCAGGAGAAGTTCTGGAGGTCTCATTCGTTCAGGAACAGCAGGGCACCCCGCGTGCTCGCTGCAGCAGTCCCTGGCTACGACCATCCAGTCTCAGCCGGTGAACGCGGCTCACACTGTGCATGCTGAATGTGCCCCGTTAGGTTCTGACAGAGCCCAGCCTACACCTCCTCGGCCGCTCTTCTCTCCCTCAACACTGATTATCAGTGACTCCATAACTAGGAATGTCCGCTTCTTTAATGCATCCACACACTGTTTCCCCAGTGCCACAGCCTCTGACATTCGAAAAAAGCTCCAGGATTTACTGCCATCACTCCCGTCCTACATCAGAAGAGTAATACTCCACGTGGGAACAAACGACACAGCTCTTCAACAATCTGAGTTGACCAAATCTGGTTTTAACCATCTTTTTAATGTCCTAAAGCACTGTGGAAAGTCTGTTTTTATCTCAGGGCCCATTCCCACAGTAGGCCGCGGTACTGGTTGCTTTAGCAGACTCCTAAGTCTTCATACTTGGCTTCAGTCCACTTGTAGGGCTCGTGATAGGGGTTTTATTGAAAATTTTAATCTATTTTGGGACCGTTTCTCTCTTTTTAAAAGAGATGGAATTCACCCAAACAAACTGGGCTTACGAATGCTAGCCGCTAATTTACAGCATGCGGTGCAGTCCTCTCCACAAGTCTGACTGTTTACACTCCACAGACACAACCCGGAATCTCCCTATTCTTCTCCGGTATTATCTCAGGCCACTGTTTCCCTTCTGTCTTCCCCTGGCATTACCACCTCCACCGGTTCATCTTCCTATTCAGTCCGTTATTACAGATAGGGCCCCCCCCCCCCCCGTGAGAAGCTCCGCTGTGTGCGGCAGATACCTGCGCCCCTTGGCTCGGGCCTCTGCTGTTGATAGCAGTGGGTCTGTGCCCCTTAGGATGGCGCTGATAAATGCCCGCTCAATTGCAAATAAGTCCTTCATACTGAACGATTTATTCATCTCCAAAGGCTTGGATTTCTTGTTTCTCACTGAGACCTGGCAGAGGAGAATGGAATACGGCCCCCTAATCGAACTGTGCCCGCCGGATTGTACTTTTATCAGCACTCCCAGATCCTCGGGCTGGGGTGGAGGACTTGGTAGTGGTTTTCAAGAACTCCTTCCCAAGTCGGATGGTGAGCACTGGGGTTTCTCCTCTTTTGAATTGCAGGTGACCAAAGCTGGTCATTTAAATCCGTTTTATTGTTTTTTAATTTACCGACCCCCTGGTTCTAATGGTTCTTTTATTTCTGAATTCAGTGATTTTTTATCATCCATCATTAGCTTCTACAGAGTTATTATGGTTGGTGATTTTAATATTCATGTTGACGATGTTTCTTGCAGCTTTGCTGCTGATTTTCTTAATGTCACTGAGTCCTTTAATTTTATTCAACATGTGTCTGGTCCCACACACATCAGGGGTCATACCTTGGACCTCGTTTTTACGCTTGGTTTAAATATTGATTCAATTTGCTCCGAGGAGCTGCATGTCACTGATCATGATTGTGTTTTATTTAACCTGTCTTTTAATTTGCTTAAATTGCTCTGCCCAGTAAACGTGTAAATAGCTCTCGCATCTTAAATCACCTCTCCGCTGAGAAATTTTCTGCAGCTTTTGACCAGAGTGCAGTGTTGTCTTCTCACGCTGATGTTGCTAGTCTTGTCCACTCTTTTAATACACATTGCTCCGCTGTTTTGGATAAAGTGGCACCTAGTAAAATCAGACTTGTTCCCTCCGTCAACTCTTCCCCCTGGTTAAATGACACTATTCGTTATTTCTGGCGTAAATGTCGGAGGGTAGAGCGACTGCAAGACCTCATTGATCTGGTGAGCAGTATGAAATCTTCCTCAAGCCCTGTAGATATTTGACCTACCTCATTACTTAAAAATGTTATTGGGTCTATTGGTCCATGCCTGGTCTCCATTATAAACAGCTCCCTGCAATCTGGTTGTGTCCCAACTTATTTAAAACATGCAGTTGTTCAGCCTCTTCTGAAAAAAATTAACCTTGATCCATCCCTTCCCAAAAACACAACATTTTAGATAAATTCCAATCTGGTTTCTGTCAGAAGCATTCCACTGAGACAGCTCTTCTCAGAGTCTCCAATGATATATTGATGTTTTCTGATGTGGATGAATGCTCTGTTTTGGTGTTGCTGGATCTTAGCGCAGCTTTTAATACTGTAGATCACAGCATCCTTACTGAAAGGCTCAGGCAGTGGGTGGGTGTCTCTGGGAGCACCCTGGACTGGTTCTCCTCCTATCTCTCAGATAGGAGTTTTTCTGTGTCACTTGGTCCCTACATGTCTGAAACTGCTGCTCTTTCCTGTGGCATGCCTCAGGGCTCTGTCTTGGGTCCTATTTTATTTGCTTTATACATGCTTCCCTTGGGTCATATTATTAGCACATTTGAAGGAATTTCTTATCACTGCTACGCTGATGATATCCAGCTGTATGTCTCGTTTAAGCCTGATGACACAGACAAACTGACTGTTTTGCATGATTGTCTGACTGCCATTAAGGACTGGATGGCTAACAATTTCTTACAGTTGAATTCAGATAAGACAGAGGTCATTGGTTCGAATAGCATAGCTTCCAAGGTTGCTCAGTGTATTGGGTCCCTTTCTTTTGCTGTACAGTTAAATCTTAGAAATCTTGGTGTTATGTTTGATCAGGCTATGTACTTCGAACAACACGTCAAATCATTGACCTGTACATGTTTTTTCCATCTACGAAACATTGCCAAACTCAAGTCTATTATATCTCAAGCTGAGCTAGAGATGATCATTCATGCCTTTATATCATCCCGGCTAGACTACTGCAATTCCATCTTCACCTGTCTCTGGATCGTCTTCAAATGGTCCAGAATGCTGATGCAAGGCTGTTGACCCGGTCCAGCAGGACAATTCATATCACTCCCATTTTATCTTCCCTACACTGGCTTCCCATCAAGTTCCGGATTCATTTTAAGGTTCTTGTTCTTACGTATAGAGCCCTACATGGTCAGGCACCAGTGTACATCTCTGACCTGCTCCATCCTTACATCACCAGTAGGTCACTGAGGTCTTCTGACAAGGGCTTACTGGTTGTTCCTCGTGCCTGGCTAAAAACAAAAGGTGATCGTGCCTTTGAAGTGGTTGCTCCAACATTGTGGAACGCCCTCCCTATAGACATACAATCTGCGGTCTCTGTTGATGCCTTTAAAAAACAGCTGAAGACTTATTTATTTAAACTGGCCTTTGTATAGTCTGGTGCTGTATGAATTGGTTGATTGTGTTTTTAAGGTCTGGTATGTTTTATTGCTTGTTTCTTTTTACTGTTACTTTACTGTTAGCCCATCTCTCAATGCTTTCTGACTTCCCAAGCCCATAGGTTCTGACTGAAGATATAAATCTTTAAAAACAGTTTACAAATGTATATTTTCTTTAAAAAAAAAAAATCTAAAACAGCTGGGCACTGTAGTTTTTAACAAATGTTACTCAAACAGGAGCAGTGGATAAATACACATTTGGTCCACACAGAAGCAGAATACTTGCTAGTACGATCAATTCAGTGTTGGGTTATGTCTGCAGATGGGATGTTTTGACCATATGAAAAATATAGAATATCACCAGCCTATGATTCCCACTTTCCCAAAACAAAGTTACAGTTAATCAAATTACCACAAACCAGTTGCCTCACAGTAAATCTGGAGCTTTTTCATCCCCTGTGAGGTCTGAGAAGATCTTTGAGAAAGTCAACTCTCTAATAACTTTGAAAAACAACTGATATGTTGACCTGCCCAAATACTGAAAACTGAAATACAGCAAAGTCATGATGAAGGGTAAGACACCTAGAGTTGCCTTCACACTGCTATCTGCATTATTTTGTGAAACCTGAACCTAAGTACACAACTCTCTGATAATAGTTTTCAGTGCTGGTTTAATATGAAGTTTTAATGTTTAATAACAATAGTTTTGACTGGTATTGGCACCATCACATTATCAAATTCATGCACTCTCTGCTATCAATCACCATGCCTGCTGGGCCACATTAGGTGGGCTGTTTATGTCCTTGAGAGCTTTGCCTCTTTTGATTATTACCGCTACATTTATTTCATCAGTGTCTGCTTCCAGTCTGGATACTGAAACACCTCCTTTGAATAGATGATCATTTTCCAAGGTGCTTTGAAGGTCTCCTGGGGTGGAAGGGAATTTGCTCTCATTTCAAGGTGCCTGCTCTCTGCCACAAGACCCTGGATTATATGCATGGTCCTGCTTGTGCATGCCACTGTGCCACTCCTATGTAGTAAATTGCACACATACTGTGCATGTTACAGAAGTTTTCTCTACACAAAACATAAGGGCTGACAAATTAAAGACATGTTGGTATGCTCCTATTCACATGTGATTTCTGGAATGGTTCACAAAGTATTGTCCACCACTGATATTATATTCAAGATTCAGGAACTTTATTTGTCACATACACATGTAGGATGTGCAGTGAAATGAAAAATGGCAATGCCCACAGAGATACCGCACAACACAGAAGAAAAAGCAATACAAAAGAAATTTCAAAATTTACAATAATGTTAATATATAAATTTATATTTTTATGTCTGGCTATGTGTACATATGTGTGTGCATGAGAAGATGATCAGTGGATGGTAATAACATGTTACTTTTCTCCGTTGCGTGTACTTGAGTAATTTTCTATTTATAAATTGTACTTCTAAGACTAGTTGTTTTGCAGAATACTTTTTACTCTTACTCAAGTACATTTGCGATAAAATATATGTACTTCTATTCTGTTACATTGGGCTGCACACTTACTACTACTATTACTGTTACATTTAGCTATAAATAAGTTTGCCTACTTTGTCAGCCCGAAACACTGGACATCTCGACCTTCAAGAATTCCACATCAAATCTGAGAAAACATGTAATGGTAAATAGGCTACTCATGATGGCAATGTTAGCTAGCTAATGTTGGGCAAGTTAGCCTACCCAGAATGTTAACGTTAACTAAAATGACGCAGAGTCTTTTTACTGGAATTAATCCAAACCCATTTCTTAACCTAGCAGCATTTGCTTTAGGGTTGAGAATCCGTCGTATATTTAAACACTCAAAATGCAATACAATTGCCCCACTACATGCACATACCCTATTAAACCTAAATGCATAGTTACTGAGAAAATGACTATGTCTTGCATTGCTACAGAAGTATATTAAAGCACACAATTTTACAAAGCGCATAGGATAGCAAGGTTCTTCTTTTGAATAAGAGGGTTGTCTTTTTTGTGATGCTGATTCCACTTTTAGTGCAGAATATGAATTGATATTGTATTACTGATATATGGATGTATTTTTTTCTTTTCAACAGTAAATTCACCCCAACAAGCTAAAGATGTACACAGACTGCATAGAAAATGGCAGGAAACGAAATTCCCCCCCGGCCCCAACTGATGAACCTCACCTTAAGAATGAAAGTGCCTTTTCCATGTCTGTCCCATGGGTAAGGCAGGCAACCTTTGACAAGGTTTTGATTAACTTTATATATGAAGGTAGCCACCTGTTCTCTGTGGTCGAAATACCTTCATTCAAGAGCATAGTACAAACATTACAACCTCACTGCTCAATAATGTCAAGAAAAATAATGGTCTTGAAAATATAAGAAGCTGCCAAAACCAATGAAAGCGTGATTTTCAAGAACTTGAGTTCTGTGAGCCATGTACTTGGGATTTACTGAATAGACCAGACCTGTTTAGCAAGGTTCTCTGCTGTGCTTGTCACGGCTACTGCCGTGTCTCTAGTTTTCTCTTGTTTTCTTGTGTTCCCCATCCCTTGTGTCACCTGGGCTCCCTTGTCTGTCTGTCTGTCTGTCTGTGTGTGGTGTGGCGCTCCTTCCCTGATGCTACTGGTTACAGTCTGATTACGCACACCTGCCATCCATCAAACTCATCATCCTGCAGTATATCTACTCCGGTTCTTCATCCACTCTTCGCCAGATCGTTGTTTCTACTACAGTGGTAGTAAATGTTTCAGGCCTCTCTCTTGTTCTGATTGTCTTAGTGTTTGTTTCATGTGTTGAAGACTTAAAGTAATTGCTGTCTCTTTTTCCCTGTGCTCCAGGACCTTAACCTGCCTACCTGCCTGCCTGCTCTCCAGCCCACTTACCACTCGCTACCTCCGGCCAGCCCATGTCAATCTTCCTCATTCTTCTACGCCATCTCCCTCATTCATCCACTCAGCCACCTCCCCGCTCATTCCACCACCATTCCCCACAGCCCTTCCAATAAACCCTTTCATTCACCCAATAACTGAGTCTGTGTCTGCACTTGGGTCCACTCAACAAAAGCATAACAGTACTGGCTTGCAGACGCATGAAAGGCTCCCAAATGTTTGAATGTATTTCCTCAAATGCTGCAGCAAGGACATCAGAGTACCAAATCATGGAAAAGGTAACCAGGACAACTCCAGATGATGAAGGTCCTTTAGAAGAGGTGGAGAATCAAGATGTCTCTGCTATTTTGAATGACGACACTGGCTCTTCCAAGGCATCATAGGTGTGCATGCCATCTCCTGAACCTTGTCTCAACCACTGATGCCAGTGTTGCAGAAGTTGGCTGTGAGACATACAAGAGGCTCTCTCATTCTGCTTTTGCAAAATGTCAAGCACTGTGGAACAAAACCAGCTGGTCCACCACAGCATTTGAAACTGTGGAGCGTAAATGCAGACTACAGTTCCTTCGACCAAATGACACACGTTGGAGCTCCATCTACCTCGCTGTGGAAAGAGTTGTCCAGATCCATAAGGAGAAACGAGGGTGTAATCCAGAATATATGCACAGCATTAAACATCAATATGTAAGTTGGTGGGATGGTAAAATGATATTAATGTTGTGAAAAAATAGCACCTCTAATGGTATATTAAGTGCTATTTGACTTACAACCGATATCTTTTCGAGACTGGGCCTGTAGATGGTAGTTAAATAAATATCAAATACATTAATTAACATACTGTGCTTTAAAAGACTCAAAAAACTCAAGTCTGTCCCTGCCTGCTACTAAAGGATTTTACATGTTTGTGTGACAATTACAATTTATTTTACTGATATCACTGGTATTCCTATTATGTTAATGTTCCATCATGTAAATGTGCCAGACTTAGCTGTACAAGCTAATTTTCATCTGCAGTCCCTGGCAGGTTGATGGCATATAAAAAAATCTGTCCACATAGATTTCCTGCTGCTCTACCAGCTGCAGGACAAGTTGAGGAGGCTGCAGGCTGTGGACCATTCCTTGTTTCCTGCTGCTCTACCAGCTGCAGGACAAGTTGAGGAGGCTGCAGGCTGTGGACCATTCCTTGTGGCCCTACTACATGGCATCCAGAAGCTTTTTGGGGATGTCATGAAGGACCCAGAGCTTATTGCTGCCACTATTCTCCTGTCAAAATTCAGGACTTACTGGAACACAGAGGGTAGCATCTTAAAGGCCGGTAATGTATCTTTTAATTAATTTGGATCTCATTTAGACTACTAATATATGTATAGGTTAGACTTCATGGCTTGTATTGTCAGTAGTGAGTTACAGAAGGATGTCAACACTAAAACTGCTTAAAATATTTGTTTTTCCACAAAGCTTGACTACATCAAAGTACATCTAACCATCAGCATTGTTGACGATGCTCTCTTAATCTATAGCCACTCTGATGAGGATGACTTCTTTGCATCCAAGACAGGAAAGTCAGAGGTCGGAGAGCTTGAGAAGTATCCTGCATGTTTAGTGGAATGTTTTTTTTTTTAATGAATTGTCATTGATCTTGTTCTGTATATGGCCCTTAAACAACAATATATGTGCACTTCACATTTGTTATTACCTGTTGAGGACCATGGTTATACATTCATGTAATTGTTATTGGTTTCAAAAGATGTATGTTTTGAAAATAATAAGAGTTAGCCAATTACTGACAAGATAGATGTTCTGTGGTTAAGATTTTATTTATTGGAATATGATTTGATTTTTGAATGTGCACATTGCCTTATCTTGTGTTAATTAGGTAAGTTATATTTTGGACAGTGAATGCATGTGTGTATACACACACACACACACACACACACACACACACACACACACACACGATCAGACTGCGCCCAAGCCTCTTCTGTGAAGATTCAGTAAGTGACAGTCTTTTTCTTGATGATTTGTTTTAAAAGATTATACTGTACAGTGCTTAACAGCACATATTTTGTCATTTGTCTGGATCTGGATATGGCACTTCAGTGACAACGAACGTGCACTTCACATTTGTTATTACCTGTTAAGGACCCGTTTGAACATAATACATTGATGTAATGAATTGCATCTAATGACGTTACTCACTACTTGTAGTAGTAGTTTTTACGACATGCTTAGTGTAGTTACTTTTAGTACTTTTACTTAAATCAATTTAATTATAAAGTGACAATACTTTTACTTGAGTACCGTTTTTGTTTACTAGATGAGACAAATGCATGAACAAGTGTAAGCATCAGCCATGGAAAAATGGGATGGACCTTAGCAATATTTCGTAAATGAAAATATGCAGTCTTTGTAATATCGTTTATCTTTTCCAAAAGAGATATTTAGATCAGATAGGACACCGAGATTTCTAATAGTAGGGCTTTGTGAAATTGTGGAACCAACTAAGTTCACAGTGAGATCACTGACAATGTTTATAATCTGCTTTGGACCAAGAACTAGCATGTCAGTTTTCTCAGCATTTAAAAAGGAGGAAGTTAGATGACATCCATTGTTTGATTTCTAATAAGTACTCTTCCAGCCTCACCAGCTGATGACAGACTTAATGGAAATGTAAAGCTGAGTATTATCTGCATAGGAATGGAAACCTAGTTTGTAACAATTGATTAATGTACAAAGGGGCAACATGTAAATAGAGAAAAGAATAAGACCAAGCACAGATCCCTGTGGCACACCATAGCCTTAATGTGGTCTGATGAACAGTTGTATAAAACTAAATGAGATCTGTCAGATAAATTTGATCTAAACCCGGAGAGAGCAGTGTCAGTGAGACCAATATCATTTTCTAGGTGATCTAATAGAATGTGGTTATCAATCGTGTCGAATGCTGCACTGAGGAGCCCCAGTATTGAAACTGAGCCAGAGTCCGAAGCAAGTAGTAAATCATTTACCACTTTTGTCAAAGCAGTTTCTGTGCTGTGGAATTTTCTGAAACTGGATTGATGAGGTTCATACAGATTATTTGATGAAAGGTGATCTACGAGTTGCTGAGCCACTGCTTTTTCAGGGAGTTTTGAAAAGAATGGCAGATTTGTGTTTAGTCTGTAGTTGCTGATCAAATCGGGGTCCAGGTTATGCGTTTTGAGGAGTGGCCTGATAAACCTGTTTTAAAAGATAAAGACACAGTTCCACTAATAAGAGAGCTATTTATTATCTGTAGTAATAGTGGGCTGAGAATTGGAAAAAGGTCCTCAATAAACTTAGAAGGAATAGGATCAAGTAAAGAAGTATTGGCCTTGGAGGAAAATGCCAGTCTAGAGAGTGTTTCAAGGGAGATTATCTCAAAGTGGTTGAGCTTGCAAAAAGAAGAATGTTCAGGTGTAATCACCCCATCTTGGGTGGAAATTGAGAAGAGCAGTTTTTTTCTGATTTCATCAACTTTACTGGTGAAGTCAGTTGCAGTAAGCAAGGTGCTACATATAGGGGGAGGTTGAATTGAATTAATTTTGTGACATTCAGTTCAATTCTGTTTTATTTATATAGCGCCATATCATAACAAAGTTATCTCAGGGCACTTTTTCGAGTAGAGCAGCACATTATGTAAGTAATGTGGGTGTTTTTGACTGTCCTGTCCCCATCATCTTTCTGTGCACAGTTTATCACATGCAGTCACTCACACTTTGTTTGATGCAAAACATCTGTCCGCCAACATTGCAAAACTGCATAAAGCGGCTTTATGCAGTTTTGCAATGTTAGCAGACAAATGAGGTCGCATAGAGGCATGAATACTGTACAATTAATTATGCAGTCCTAAAAGATACAATGGAGGTTCCTCCAGATCCATAGTGTGTGGATATGTTTTTATTATCATTTTGATCAGAACAATCATTCTCTGTGAGGATTTTTATCTCATCTTGCAATGAAAGTTGCTTTCCATCGATGGTCTCTCTCTTCTCACAGGAATAACATTTTTAGAAACATTTTGGGCATGAAAATGGTCAAATTTAAAGATCAATCCAAAATATCAGTATTGGCATCAAATTTCAAAAATGTTGGTCACAGGGTTGCTGGTGCCCTTCAGTGCTCAATTTCAGCAGAGGGCAACTGAAGGCAAATCAAGTAGTATTAAAAAAGAATTAGGCGAGCTGTAGAAAGCTAATTTTCCTGTATCTGGTGTGGATGGAGAGTGCTCAGAGGTCAGAATTAACTGATGAGTGGATGCGGTTTACTTCCCCCTCTCTTGTCTCTCTCTTTGTCAGTCAGCTGACTCCTAGCTGTGTGCCATTTGATATTTTCCTCCCTGCAGATCAGAGGAGCAGACTCAAACATGGACCATACTTCAAATGATCCCCCAGTGGTGGAGGTCACTGCCCTGGAAACCAAACATGTGCCTCGTGTGTCAAGTCAGGATGCCCAGAGGTAACGTTCACTCAGAGATATTAGCTTTTGTACACACACACACACACACGCGCACACCCAAATAGCATATGTGCTCTCTTGCACAGTTAGATACTATTCACCTATAGCTACAGCATATAGAAAACATTTGATTCCAGCTGTCATATCATTCAGCACACAGTCTGTTGTTTTGGTAAATAAACTCATTTTCCATCAAATCACAGCATCCAGCTATTCAGTTAACTAGCTGGAGTGACACAGTGACAGACTGTAATATAAGAAAAATATACCTAGGTTTCTATCGAGAGAAAATGCGAATTAATGCATGTGTCCATTAATCCGCTATGTGAATATTAGAAGTTGGTTCGTCGAGATAAACAGCTGGTGGTGCCAATTCTCCAGTTGGTGCCATTAAAATCATTGTCATTGCAGAAGAAGAGGGCACAACAAGATGACATAATTAAATGAGCGCAAGTCAAACCTCAAATGGTGAAAAACAATGAAAAACAATGGAAACATGGCATTTATGTTTGTTTCATGTATTAATTTAAGGAATGTTACAGTCTCCTTATTACTCCACACAGATTGGATGTTTTCGTCTGCCACTATTTTTAGTCTCTCCAGTGGAGAAAAAGCTTCAGTGGATGTTTCAGTCACATGCTTCATGTATGTCATGAGTCTGTTTCCATTGCATTTTTTCGCATTTTGCTTTAATTGATTAACCAACTTTTGCACCTTAGCCAAGCATAAAAACTTTTTTGCGATATTTCAAGATTTTTTCAAATTTTCTGCGTTTTACTCAGGGTTTATGCGTAGCGGAAGGGGAGGGACCACCAATGTATGAAAATGGCGGCCGCGGTTGCGATTGTTACGACTAAAAGTAAAAGCACGTTCATTTGTTATTCATTTTCAATATAATTGAATTGAATTTAAGTGAGTAAACAAGCTGGCAGATATTTCGGCGTGCGGCAATTGTGGTAAAATGTTGGTGATAATGCTCCGTCCGGTTGCAATCCACCATTAAAAAGAAGAAGACGCGGTCAAAGGTTGCGATTGTCATTTCCGATAAGCACATAACAGCAGTATTCGATTTGAGACAACACTACCCTGTCAAAATTAACACACTACACAAGTCAGTACATAGTGTACACAGTATACTGCATGTAAGTGTACTGACGGAAGTACGTGATTTGAGACACAGCATGTCTCCCTCAAAATATCACCTGCTGCATTCAGTGCATTGTAAACTGAAATAGAAAATCATACCGTGTATTGGACATTTTTGTTTGTTTTCACCCTATACTACAGCATTTTAAATGATTAAACAGGAAAAAAATGTTTTTGTTTTTTTAATGTAATAGCTCTGGGGTGGACTGCTGAAATAAATATATAGCTAGGCATATGTTTTCCATCATGGAGGGGGTTTGTGGTTTGTGTCTGTGAGAATTGTGAATCCTGGGTTATCAATTACTCTGAATCATGTTAAAGGATGTGCAATACATACATTGAGAGAGTTATTGTTCACAATGGACTGGAGGTAAACTTGTAGCTTAATTATAAATGGAAAACAACACTTACTATACTTACAACACATCCAATGTTCTTAAACACATCTGACAAATCTTCTAAGGTACTATAGCAAGCTGTTCAGTATACACAAGTGTGTACTGAAACATGTTTCTACAAACTATGGGCCTGTTAGTAAGTATGGCACTATGGCAGATAGGTTTTTATTGTATTAATAAAAATAGTATTTTTAAAAAGCAAATCTTAAGTTAAGAATAGTCAGGGATAAAGGTTACATGATGTGTTCCATATTTCTACTGACTCAGTGTTTACAATTCTAAAATGGTCTACATAGATTTAAGAAGTGGCAAACAAAACAAAAAAAACTGAGTGGCCAGTAGAAATGTTCAGTAACCTGCCACAGTGGCAGGTGAGGAAAAACTTAATTTTAGACCCTGGTCACATGTATGTCAGATCTGGATAGTTGCATTATCTATACAGACCCCAGGGAGAGAGGATGATTATAGATATTAAAGCAATAAGACAAGACAGTACAATAAAATAAATAGCAGAAAGCTGCTAAGGCACATGCCAACTGTTCAGCTAATCTCATGATCATTTGGGAAGCTCTCACACATCCACTTAGTTTGTAGAGGGAGTTGCATCAGAGCTGCTTCCTAAGGCTCATCTGCACCTGGTCTCTGTGGCTGTTCCAGGTTCTATCAGCTCACAGCCTTGTGTATCCTGGTGTGTCATCTTCTTCTATCACGGCTGCAATCATCATCATCTCATGGTCTACCTTCTGAACTCACTGGTCAAAAGGTCCATGATGGGGGCTCTTCTTGGCCTTTCCTCTCTGATTCTCCTTCTCCTCTGCAGATATTGGGTATCAGATCAGGTACGTATCAATTCAAATGAAACCTGTGCTGAGAGCACCTCATTCAGGTATGCCAAAAATTGTGACTTGCATTATTCAATGGTCGAGCTAATATTAAGCCTTGTTTTGGCTTACAATTGACATTCCAGTTCATCCCAAAGGTGCTGGATGGGGTTGAGATCAGGGCTCTGTGCAGGCCAGTCACATTGCTCCAGAGTCCAATGGCGGTGTGCTTTACACCACTCCAACCGTTGTTTGGCATCATGCATGGTGATCTTAAGGTGCCCTTTCAGACAGTTTCTCTTCATTAAAATGTTTGTTCTCTGATGAAGAAGTGTATAATTCAGGGAACTCACATACCAGGAAAATTGGATCCTGTATCGTGTCCCTCGCTGTAGTTTCTGTGGTTGCCATGGTCACACAGTGAACCTTAGCAATAAGTTGAAAAAACTGAACCATCATCAACTCAGACGGCAGCGATACATAGCTGTGCTCATTTACAAGGGTGCCACCTGTCCTCCCTTTCCTGGCCACTGGTTGGTGTGTATATTGAAAACAATGGAGGTAGCAGTCGCAACCTTGCTGTGTCAAAGCACCTTTAGGCTTGTTGACTACTGCTCAGCCATGGAAACCCATGTCATGAAGCCCCCTAACTAACAGTTGTTGTGCGGCCCTTTCTTCCTGATTTCTGAGTGTTGCAACCAAGGATAAAACACTTCTTATACTCTTCTGTGAGCTTGTGTGGCCTATTGCTTTGCAGCTGAGCTGTTGTTTCTCCTAGATGTTTCCACTTAACAATAACAGCAGTGCCACATTGGAAGTCAATGAACCTCTGCAGTATGACCAATTCTAGTGCTAATGTTGATCATTGGAGATTACATGGCCATATGCTTAATTGTATTCACCTGTTGGCAATTAATGTGTCTGAGGCAGCTGAACCCACTAATTTTGAAGGGGTGTCCACATACTTGTGGATATATAGTGTAACCATACCAATCTGACTTTTACTACCCTGTATGTCTGAGCAGAAGGACTTATAACAGCATTGGCAGGTCTCTGCAGACATTATGCAGCCAAAGGTGTAGGGGTCTGATCCAATTGCATCTGTCTTGCCTGAAAATTCTGGCAGTTGGGGGGGGGTTTGTTTTTTGGCTGGAGATCAGTGAGCACATTTGGACACTAATCACTTAATCTTACCCTGATTAAGTAAATACTCCTGACTATCAAACTGTCATGTAAACGCCTTTACTGTACCTGCTTACCTTAATTGGTCTAAGGTTCTAATCAGAGTAAGCATTAACCTGGTTCACTCTGTGATCATGGGTCATGTAAACACCTGAGTCAGATTTCTTTCTACAAGCAGTGGCCCAAAGCTTTATTATTAAAGCAAACACCATGGTATTCACATACAGTACAGACATCGAAAGCAGGTAGAGAGTGGTTCTAACTGATAATTTGTCTGTTATTTCACAACAACAACATTAATGGTTTTGCAGGGCACCATAGTATTGACAACATTTATGTCCCAAAATTTAAAATATTAAAAGAGATCGAGATGGATCAACACATTCACGTGGCAGCTTGGTAAATTACCACAATTTTTGATTCCAAGATAAACATGTTTCCATCTCATGATAATAAAAACAATTATACTGTAATCACATAAAACTGTTTTCTCAGGTAAATGAAATATTGCCTGATAGCTGATAGTATTGATTTGTATTGCAATAATGCAAACATTGCTATGTTTTGAGTGAGAGCACATATTCACATTTTTTTTATTGCATGTATTCTCACATTACTGTTGTATAGATGTAATGGCTGGACTAACAGACTTATTAAATGCCTTTATTCTCTGTCTTTGACTTCTGGCAGAGTTTGTTAATCTTTAGCTGAATAAACATCAAAGAGTGCACACAGTGAGATGTAGGCATATAAGCAATTGTATCCATTGAAATAAATATAACTCAGGTAGCGCAAGAGATCTCCCATACACTCTGTTTCAAATGTTTGTTCATTGCATTCTTCATCCATGAGGTTATTTCTGGTTTCAGTAATGGAGCGACTTGTCATTTGACTTCTAATTGTTATATTCAGTTGAACACTCAAGACATATAAAACCACAAAATATTACAATTCAGCTATTACAACCTGCATTAAATAGCCATGACTGTCCATTGATGGATGGGCTGATGAAGGTCAATACTTGGCTTCAAAGAAAAGGAAGGTAAATAGTTAACATGTAATTGATGCTAATGTTCACATGTATTTGATAAGAATATGCTTGGAATGATCTAAGTGTCTATGAGAAGGAGCACTGAAGCTGTTCTGGAGGCTTGTGTCATAGGCATCTATTACACGGGTGCTTGGCAACTTGGGCTCCTGCGCACAACTGTGAGCACATGCTGTGGGGTGACTATATCAGGAGAATAGTAACATTATCTAATCAAAAAGGATAGGTTTGGACAAGGTGAAAGCAGTGAGTTTAATGTGAGCTAAATCTGTGTCCGTTGGTGATGTCCAACAGTCCTATAGGTATCAACCGCTCAGTGGTTTCATACAAGTGCGTCATTTTGCATCACCTAGTGTCTGACCTTATTGGTTCAAGGGTAATGCACATTAAACAAGCATGCAATCTTTCAAACTGAGGCTGTTTGAGTTAACCAGTACAGTGCATACCACCCATTAATAACCAGACTTGTTGAAAAATGTATAAGTTTTAAACAAAAAAGTAAAGAGGACACAGGTAGAAACTGTAATAACTTGCAGAGACCAGCACCAGCAATTGCAAGTAATGGACACCTGTGCTGAGTAAGTTCTCAGATATCTTTTTTTATCCAACCAACAATCTGAATCCTAAAGATATCGAATTTATAATAATGTAAGACAGAAACCAGCAAATCCTCACAGTTGGTATGCTGGAACTAGGGAACGTTTGGCATTTTTTCTAATTAATCAATATAGTTGCAATTAATTTTTTGTCTATCAACTAATTGATTCATTTACTAATTGTTTCACCTTCATTTGTAGTCTATAGTGATTTGTATTAGAATGTTTGTTTGGATCAAATGTACTTTATCATCAGCTACATTTGTCAGGGTTCAGGCAGTAGAGAAAGGACCAAAATACAGACAGACAAACACAGGCAGACTGGTGCAATTCAATGATTTATTATGATGAGCTCACATGCAGGTACAAGTAGGCAGGCAGACAGGTGACTGGTAACAGGCAGGTCCAGGTTCAAGTGACACAAGCTCAAAAGAACATACATAAGGCAAGAAAGCAACATAGCAACTGGACACAAGGAAACCAGGATGAACCAACACTGGCACAAAGGAAGTGGACCGGTATATGTAGGGAGAGGCTGATGAGACAAGTAAAAACAAGTGAGCAGGTGAACGAGCACAAGTCTGATGAGGGAAGTGAAAACAGGTGTGTAGTTGGGTGAGGCAGTCAGGTGATGTGAAAAGGAGAGAAAGTCCGAGGGCATCTGGTGGACTACTGAAGAAAAACACTGGGAAAACATAAACAGACTGTGACAACATTACTTTGTCAGTTGTTTAAACAGCCTCTAATGTACCAGTACTGCTTTTGTGCATGTAACTGGTGTGTGTTCATTTTCTTTCTCTATAGTTTGGTTATATTTTTGTATTTGGTGTTGAGGTGGTTGCTTTGACTGTTAAACTAATCTATTATTATGTGATGATATGACAGACTTTGCCCAGTTCGTAGGCTTTATATGAATTCAAGTTTTGGGCATCTCCAAGGAAAGAAATTGGTGTCTCACACTCGTGGTGCCCCAAAACCATACTCAAGCATCATTCACACTTGCACTGCAACCCTGAACTTATCTAGACATTACCTGGAGGAAATGTCCAAATCAGTTGGACTGGACATTAAACGGACTGTACTCTGGCAGCACCCTAGTACAAGATCTGTGTAATGTCCGATTGAGCCCATGTGTGAATAGAGCAGGTCCGGAGAATTCACAACGAGCGAGTGAGTGTGTTAATGACCTTACTATCATGCAACTGGCGCAAAGCCGGAAGAATTCAAACATCCAAGGGTGAAGCCTTTCTGTTGCCTGTATATTGCTTTTCACTCTTTCATTGATACTGCAGATACATAATACATGTAGTAATTCAGTCATCATTATGAATGAGTCGGTAGCAGATGTGCTGTAAACAACACACTGCAATTTCTGCAGCGTACTTTTTGCGTCATGTCCTGCCTGCCTGCATGCTCTACCCAGGCTCCACCCCTTGCCTAAACCAAACGGAGTATTTCCAGTAGGTGAGAATACGTCTGACACAAACAATCTCCTGTTGTGTGTTACGTGTGTGAAAGGGCAGCTCCAGACAATGTCACGCCCTGATTCTCAGGACATTGTCCGGAGTTTGAGAAAACAGCTTTAGACACTTTATGTTGGGTTTTCATTGAATTTGTAATACATTTGCAGGCTGTAATGTTACTATTGTGATTGATCTCTTTCTAACCGCAATGTTTACAAAAGCTGTCTGATGGAGGAAGCCTGTGCTGGGGTGTGTTCATTAGCACAAACAAGATGTTTAAGTGCAGGAACTGCATTTGTGAGATCCTTGTGACTGCATAAAACATTATGTAAATCAATACTTTTTAATAGGTACTGATACCAAACGAGTAGAGTATTGAGTTATGTATCAATGTATGGATTACTGTGGTATTGATCTGGAAACCTGTAACCCTCTCCTCTCTCGGGTCTTGAAGCTCACTGCTTTTTTCTGATCCACCGTGTTCTTAAGTGTTTTTCTTCCTCCTTCTGTTCCCATCCTCTTCCTTCATTTCTATGCACTCCCGCTAATCTGCAGGATTAATTTATTCTGCATCTACCTGTATTCTTTGATTATTGCTGAAAGCCTGAGTGCTGAAAACTGGCTGGGATTATCTCCCAGTGGAGTGTTTGATGTTCCCCTCTTAATGAGGCTGGCAGCAGAAAGCCGCCGTGCTTAAAACCTTCCCTTTTATGTTGATGTAATGTTGCAGCCATCTTAAAAGCAGTTATTACAGAGCCATCACATTCATTCAGGCATGTCCACTCCTGCATCAATTTAGGGTCACACCAGGGTCAAATGGTATTTATGCTCAGCAGCATTGCAAATAGTTTTGATAGCTTAAGGCAGTGCTGAATATCAGAGGCATTCTGAAACACAAATATCAAGTCAATGCAAGATAACACATCCACACACACACACACACACACACACACTGCCACAGCAGCACATATAGGAAATTCTTAGTGGATGATACACGGTGCTTAGTTTATTGACTGATAGGAATGTGTGTGTGTGTGTGTGTGTCTAAAAGACTTATATCATCATATCAGGGGACCCAAAACCTATAAAACTTGCACTAATTTGCCATTCTGTTGAGACATGAACAATCCATTCTGGTTGAAGTTAGTGAAGTCCCGCTGCCAAACCTGCCTGCCAGTCTGTACAGTTTTAAGTAGCTTAAATTTGATTTTTATGTCTCTAAAAGACAAAATCAGGACATTTAAAAAATGGAACTGATTATTGAATCTTGTTAGGTTCATTGTGTTGCTAAATTGGAAAACAACATGTGGAGGACAATAGCAAACAGTTTTAAGTTTTGGCACAGCTTCATTGACCATTAATGGCAAGTGAAGATATTGTCTTTGTCTTTACTTAAAAACAAATTGCTTGAAACCTCCAATCTTTCCCATTTATGGCAATGCAAACACAGCACAAGAAGCCTGTCTATGGTGGATTAGAATTCTTTGTAACAACATAACCCATGAGTCTTAGCCATTAGCACACTAGTGTCAAGGCTTCATGGTAAATAGTCAATTTGTTTGATCTTTTTTAGAATGAAAAAGGTGTTCAAATTTCAGTACACCAGTGATATTAGTCTTGAAGTCATTGTTTCATCAATTAATCAAAAGATTAACACATTGATTAACAACAATCAGATGAATACATGTAATGTGAAAGCGGTCGCTGGTGGGTTCAAACCCACAGAGAATTATCAACAACTCTGCAGTTCCACACAGTGTTTTAGCCTCTTTCAGCTCATTGTTTTGGTTTTATGGCCCACAACTCTACTGTTTTTGTTCAGTCTCCGTGCTCTCATTAACCTTGTTTTCAGAAGGAGCAGGCAGTTGTTTTTAGTGGAAAAACTCATTACTCCACACTACCTGCCCAGCACCAAACAGCAGACATACAACATTAGCAACTGGCTGGTGAGCATGGTGGAGCATTTAGCAGCTAAAGAGCCAGATATTTTTCTCAGGAGCTGGTAGAGACCAAACCAGAAGAGAGATGAATGAAAATCACATCATTCATCAGGTGGAAAAAACACGACTCCAAATAATTGCAAATGTTGCTCTGTGTCTGCTAGATGTGTAAATAGAAAACCATTTGCTAACATGTTAGCCATATCAACTTTAGAATGTGATAATATGTCACATGTTGTGTACACTTGTTGTACTTCCCCAAGTGGCCAAAATAAAAGAAAATGTATGCAGGTTTAAATAATTTGTCAAATGAAAATGCAAAACATTTGTAGGTTTGAGCTTCTCCATTGTGACAATACAAAATGAATAACTGGATAAAATTTGTTCAGACTAAATAAGCATTTGTAACTTTGTTGTGACGTTATTTTCATTTCTGTGAACACAATCTATAGATCTATCAATTATGAACATAACTACTAGCAGAGCTTACGCCATTGATGTTAGAAATACTGAAGTCATTAAGCTGAAAGACACTATTATGATGATTTACCCATGGCTTCACCACTGCAAGCAACACCTTTCACATCACACATAGACATTTGTACCTTTGTTTATTTAAAAAAATTCTATTCTCACTAAAATCTTAATTTAATTTTTGTGTTTTATGTTCATTCATTATTTGAAGGGGGTGTTTGCGAATACTTACAGGGTATATTGACGCTACACTTGGTATAGTACAGTTAATGGTACAGTTAATGGTACATTTAAATTCTCTGTGATCATCATTATTGCGCATACGTTTTAAAAAGATACCAGTTGCAGAGAACTAGCAGCTCCAGATCATCAGAGAGCCTGATGGCTTCCTCCACCCAGACAAACCAATCCAAGCCAGCCCAGCTGCTCTGGAAGCACCAATAAGTCACGAATCACTAACTGACCCTTCAAAAGGACCAGTCATGCAAGGCTGAGTGTGTGAACGGAATGAAATTAGTTGGCTGGAAGAATACTGTACATGCAAGCAGAGATCACTCACACGTTCTCGTCCCTCAAAGGTTCCGCTTCATTTCCCCCTCCTCTTGTCTTTACACAAACATGTGAAATAAAGCTTGAATATGAAATGTTGTTTTATGACTTAGAAAATGAAAAATTGTTCTGGTGGAACCATATTGATCCAGGGCAGCGCTCTTTTTTTTTTCCTTACCAGAAACTTTTTTAATGCGTTTCTATAAATGCTTCTCTCATCAGATTCTAATGCCAAGTCGAGCACTCATCAAATCAGCAATTTATTCCACTTTGATTACTTAAATGGGAATAAATTATGGCAGCAAGATTCTTCTGGTCGATTCATATGTCTGGGTTCAAACAGGTGCCTAAGCTTGTGAAACAAATCCCCCAAAACAACCAAAAACAAAACAAAAGAAGTGTTGGAGTTCCCCCTCATGGACGGTGTATTTTGGAGCTGCGATCGATTCTGTCATGTCTGAGTTGACGGCCGATAAAAGCGTCTGCCAATTTATCAACTTTCACGATGCTGAAAATCAAAACACATGTGACAAAAATAAAAAGTGGCTCAGCCCTCTTCATAAAGCCCAGGAGTGACAGGAAATCCATTTCTGTAGCATGCAATTACCACCATGCTGATTCGGGGAAAACACTCCTGCTTTATATTTCATCAAGGCCATAGAGGAGCTGAGGTGGCGCTCAATACTGGCCTCCAGAGCAGCACACACACACACACACACACACACACAGTATAGATAAGTACTAAATGTACGGACATGTGTAGAAATGCTGTACAAGGCTAAAAGTTAATATACATCCAAGAAAAGAGAAGTCAAATAAATTTTAATTATATTGCAAAAAGAGGAAAAAAGAACAAAAGAAGAGAAGAAAAGACAATTTAATAATTACTTTATTAAAGAATCGGTTGTCAAACACAGGGAAAACAAAACTGAAGTCTTCTATTTGTATAAAGGTACAAAAAAAACATGTCCTATAAATCCATGTAAAAACGGCCCACCCCCAGACGAAATATGTCCCCCAATATTTTTAATGAATAGTCATCAAATGCCTCCAAAAGCTCCTCCCCTCAATATTCAGTGTTAAACTCATCCAAAACACACTGGATGCTCACTGAACTCTTCCACGTCAGGTCAATGTTCACGTGGCTCGTGAGCGTGCGCCTTACACAGATCTCTGATACACAAGTTGATCGCTCACAGGTCTACAGCAGTAACACACTGTCTGTTTAAAACACAGTGTGTTACTGCTGTTGCTTGTCAGTGGAACAGGCTGGGGGTTACATAAACTTGTGTCCGATGTAACATTAACTTTTTTGGAAAGGTAAAAACAGAATGTTTAGAAATATTTTTGATAATGGTCTGTCCTAGTCAGGTAGCTAACTTTAGCCAGACAGCTAACTAGCGTTAGCATTTAGTAAACTTTAACCAGTTCCTGTTTGTAGCGTCCTTGGATGGGATTGGGGTAATGCTAGTGTTTCTATTCACTGTATATATTTATTATATGCTATATTTTCTTACTGTTGTGTTGAAAAAGAAATGTTATTATAAGAACAAGCTCCCCTTTGCTATCACATGTTTGTGGGGAAAGTAAATTCTGTTCGGGAGAAGTTGTATCTCTTTGATGTGCAGTTTTACCTGCTCTTGGCGGGCTACAGCAATGGCAATTGTTGTCTAATAGCTTGAGACAAACCATTGCTTTTGCACATTGTCTAGCATAAGTTTAGTGTCAACAGCAAATGGTGTATAAAAAAAAAACCCACTCACATGGCACACTGCTTTTTGGTGGTGGCAATGAAGAAACAGCACTCGCCATTTAATTGTGAGGGGGATTTCTTGCTCCCCAAGGATTGCAATAAATGGCACCCCTTTGCTATTATGTTGTCTGAACAACTGAGGAAGAAAAACACAATAGTGTTAACAAAGACAACTTTCCTAGATGCTTCTGCAAGCTGGGCATGTAATAGTTTTCCAGTGCTAAATATGAAATTGTTGCTGTATTAGAAACCCAGAGAATGCATGTTAATCAAATCTCTGCAACAATTTTTTTAATTGTTGAAATCTCTCTGCTAAACAGGAGGAATGTCACAACATCCATGATGCTGCGCAGAGTCTGCTGGCATTTCTGTTAACTGTTCTAGTTAACTGGCCTTTCCCCAGCTGGCAGCCCTTGCCATATTGAGCCAAACCTCTGGTCACCGGTATCTGCTCAGCATTTATTCAAAAGCCACATTGCAAGTATGATCGTGATTCAGTGAATTTGTTCAATCTGCACAATCTGCTCTGGAACTGCTGGATGTGTAAAAAAGTAACCATTTGCAAACAAGTTTGCCACACCAACTTAAAAGGTGATGATATCACAACTTGTTTCCACTGGCCCCAAGTGGCCAAAAACTGCAGGTTTAAATTATCTACAACCATGTGGCACGCAGTCAACCAGGGGTTCCTGGGGGTCTGGGCCCCCAGAGCACTAGTCCGCTTTGCCCAGCAGTTAATCCTGCCTGCAGTAACATGGAGAGCACATCCAGCCAATCTGTCATGTAATTCATATAAAGTCTAAGGTGTACGAGTAGTATTTATTTCCCATGTTGCAAGCTGTTTACATGCAATCGTTGTATGGTAAAGTTAGAAATGGTTCTCCTCAGCATGTGTTTAGTGCTTGGTGTATAGTTTATACTGCTTATAGTACAGTACAGGGTTCAGCTGTCCATACAGTAAAATAATGAGGATAGGGTAATAATCTAATGCACAGTCTATTTAAATATACAAGCTGCAATAGGTTATCACTCCATTAAACTTTAATGAAGACTGTATATGTTTAGAAAAGCATGATTAGCCTTTAGGGATTTACTACAGTTTCATATGGAACTTTCATGATAAAGACTCATTGACACTACAGTATGATGCTTGCCCGAGGCCACTCACAATGAATCTTTTAAAGTGTTGAATTCTCTTCTAAGTTCTCCTCCGAGCATTTGATCTGCACCTCGTACTGCATGTCCAACCTGCTAATATATTGTCAGATACTGTTAGAGCTCACTGTATGAACCAGGTTGACAGGTACTTTGAGGTGAGACATTTTCCTCTGCTGTTTTTAACCCATACAAACAATGCTGTTAGGAAATAACTCTCAGAGGGTGACATGGTTGCAGAAGCCATTAATTAGCACTGCTATGACTGCAGCTCATGCAGTCTGGCTCTAGGCTGCAATGATGCATCTATTTATCATCTTTAAGACATAATCTAAAGATCTGGCTTGTGCATGATTCATAGTCTTTGTTAGTATCAGTATTAGCAACAGACTAGCCACGTGTATTGTGGTAGCAATTTCCACCATCTCTCTTCCTTTGTTGCACACCAGGAGCACTGAACCACTGAATTTATATGTTCTGTCACATTCTGCCTCTCTGTCGCTCTCTCCAGCAACATTCCCACTTCCCCAAACCAAACCATTGCTATTCTTTACCTGTCCACCAGATGCCCTCTGACTTTTTTCCTTTTACTCCAGGTCCTGCCACTCTTATCTGCCCTGCAATCACCTCATTCCCCTCACCTGAGCTTCCCTGCCCATCTCCCCACCTCATTCCTTCATCAGCCACTCGTATATATACATATACACATATATATACACATATACATATATATACATATACATATACACACATATATATATATA